>NW_021025030.1:1959140-1970156 GCF_004153795.1 Camellia sinensis
TGCAGACTTAGTTCGGTTTGTTATCTCGGCTAAGATAAATCAAAAGATGGTTTTTTGACTTGTTAAAACTACTGGTACAAGTGTTGGTTCGGTTGAATGGTCTGGCTAGACTTACACATAGCATAAACAGTATCCTAGTTCAGTTGAGACGTGTTTATGGATCAAACAGAGTGTTCTACAAATTGCTTCGTAAAGTTCATGACAAATTGTGAGTGTATATATATAAAGTCATTTTCTCAATTTTTGTCTCTCTATCTTCTCACTCTTTTAGGACAAAAAAAATATCTGTATATACAAATATGGCACACCCAGATGTTAATGTTTGTTTTCTTTAGGATGGATTATGTATTAACTTTCTAGCTGTCTATTTTGATTTTCATAATATTCAATCTTAAGTTTTTACAATTAATGGCTGATAAATGTTAATGAACTTCTTTTGTAATATGGAATGGTGACTTTTCAAATGTTTGATCTTCATTCAATGGAAATTTGTTATTTCTGCAAGTGTATTGGCAGCTCTCATCTTTGTCTCTCTCCCACTCATTTCCATTATGGTTTGATGATAGAGGTATGTTCTTTTCCTATGTTACTTGGGTTATGTGTGAAATAAATTCTGAATGTACATAAATTTGGTTAATTTATATGATAAATCAATAAATTGTGGTTTGATTCACTGGTAATTGACAGGGTTCTGAATTAGCATTGCAAGTTATCCTATCTACTAGTGGATTTTTCAGTTGTATGGACCCCTTTTGATTGCTTGGAAATTCATTATGAGCTCCTGTGCTTGGAGGGATGCCATAGCCTCCAGGTTTGCAGTCCTCTGTTTGTTCTCTTGTGATATACTTATCAGGATAATGATGCTAAAATGTCACAGTAATTAATAATCATGGCATGTGCTCTGATTAGTTTTCTAGGAGAATGACTTCCAAGCCAGACCTTGATTGTATTGTTGTGGCTTGAAGCTTGTTTTTATATCAAATATATCCTTGTTTGTGATAGCACCTTTAGAAGTTTAGTGCTTGAGAGAATTGTTTCCCTGATTTTTCTCTATTTTATATGTTTTTTTTCTCGCTTTTTTTGGTTTTGGTTCTACTTTCTACTACCATGTCATTTGCCTGTCCATGGTTAGAAACATCCTTCACCCTTGTTAGTTTACCTTCATCTGACTGTTTTTCAAACTTGCATGTTATCCATAAAAAGTAGATGCAGAAGCCAAAGAAAATATCTTATTGTTCCCTCAACTAAAGACTCTAGAACTTGGATCTCTGGAGAATCTCGAAAGTTTCTGTACCTCTAGACTAGCAGCACAACACTTCTTCAAACACCTGGTATGAATGTCCTTACCCTTTTTAGTTGACCTTGGAAATAGGAAAACACATAATAATATATGTGCACATAAACATATGCATTTATACAAATAAAAGTATGATTACCGTTTTCATTCAAATCCCTATATCTAATACCACACCATATCCATCTTGCTCTTGCTCATAGTTATGCATCCTTTAAAGATTTAGCAAACAAGTAGATTCAGCTATATTGTTTTAGGAATGTAAACTGCAATTACACAACAGATGTTTTGCAACATATGCAGCTCTACATCAAAATCCATGAAAATCCCCTCTGTATATCTATAAAAAGAAATCCTTTTGCTGAATGAAGTGACCAATTTTTCTCCTGTAGTTAAAATTTTTCTCAGTAGTTGTTGGGTTTACCACTGTATTGAATCAGTAATTTTTTTTCGCAAAACATGACAATTGCCGACCAAGAGTTTTGGTCGCAAAAAATACATGTATTGCCGACCAAAATAGTACTTGGTCGTGGAATCTCACTTTTGCCGACCAAAAGTTTTGGTCGTGAAAAGTAACAAATGGCGACCAAAATTTTTTAGTCGCGGAATGTCACGATTGGCGACCAAAATTTTTTGGTCGCGGAATGTCACAATTGGCGACCAAACTTTTTGGTCGTTGAATGTGATAATTGGCGACCAAAAAATTTGGTCGCCAATTATCACATTCAACGACCAAAAAGTTCCCCATTATGTTCTCTATGACACTAGGATCCTTATTTTTAAGTATTTCTCAACTTTCTTAATGACGTAGAATTATCAAGTCCTAAACTTGGTTCCTTATAAGATTTCATTGATGATTCATCCACTTTTTCCTAATAAAATTTTCCTTCTGGTGGTCGATGAAGCTTCTAGTTTGATTATTGATTACCGAATTGGCAATTCTAATTAAGTACAACCTTTAATGCATTGATATACATTTTTTTTATGGCAAAAATGTTAGTGATATTCAATTTTTATTTGTAAACTCATCAAAAAATTGTTGTCAAATGATCACAAATATATAACATGAATCTAATGCCTAAATTCGATGGGAAAAAAAAAACTTCAAAATTAATTTTTAAAGAAAAAAGTGTAAACCGCAAACCGCCCGCAACCGCCCGCACATTTACAAATCCTATCCGCACAAACCGCAAACCGCACTGCGGGCGGTTGCGGGTTGACTTTTTCCTAAACTGCATAGATGCGGGCGGGTCAAAACCGAACCGCAAACCGCACAAAACCGATCCGCGAACACCCGCATCTGATACCCGCACCCAAGTCTATGTAACGTAAGGTGTACCATTAGCATTCCTAGTTATGTCATTTTATTATTTAGTTATAAGATTATTTTAGTTATAACTCATGAGATTTGTAATTGTGCCTCATGTTGTGTTTAATTATAATAAAAAAAATATTTTTAGTTATAATTCAAAAAGTATGAAATTATGTTATTTTATTTTTTAATTATAAAATAAAAATGGGACACATCTTTTGAGAAATGCATAGCATAGTGTTTTCCTTAAATCATTGTCTCTAAATTTTTTTAAGTTGGTTTCAGGAGTAAACATTGAATGTGATAGTTAGACCAAAAAAAGGGACCACTTTGTACACAGTAATATAAATCCAATCCTATTTCTAAAACATATCAAGGATATTTTCTTGGATAATTACTTTTGTAGAATAGAAAAGTAAAAGCATTTACTTAAATTCAACTATGTGGAAACTCATGACTTGTTAGCTAATTTTTTGACAAATGCAATTCTAACACAAAATATATTGTAAAATAATTACGGCAAATTATATCGTGATTCTTATATTTTACCTCTTGTATTATTTTAGTCCCTCTATCTTCAATTGGCTCAATTCTAATCCTTAATTTTAAATTTTATATCAATTTCGTCCAATTGATAATGTCGTAGTGATTTTAACAAAAAAAAAAAAAAAAAATCACAAAATTAATATAATTACACGTATCGCTTTTTTTTTAGTAATGTTACCGTAATTGAAACTAATGTTGATATTTTGTAGATATAAAGATAACATATATATTTCATTATAAAATAAATGACATAATTTTTTTTTCATTTATACAATTAAAGAATTAAAGAGAAAAATGAGGTGGAGTGTTATTTAATTAAAATTTTAAGTGAGCTCAATATAATTATGTCAAACTTGTAAACTAGCCTATTTTAGGAAGTAAGAAACAAGTTAATTTTTTGACTTTTTTTTTAATAAAAAAAAAACGTGCAAAAAAATATAGAGGTGGTATAACTTAAATAAGTCAATAAGTTAATAAACTGACTTTTTTTTTACTTGCCAAAATAAGCCTTAATACATACATATATATATATACTAGTGGTCACTCGTGCGATGCACGAGATTTTAAAAAGTCAATAATCATTAAAAAAAAGTTTGTTATTTGATTGTATTTTTTAATATTTTATTTAGTTTGTATATGTAAATCTTATTTCACATCATTAAAAAATATTTAATATTTCACATTATTGAATTTTTTTAAAAACTATCATACATTAAGTAAATCATCACACATATAATAACTAATTTATCTAAGAATTACTTCAGACAATCAAAAGTAGAGTAACAAAGGCATGTTGTAATTAATCAAAATGACTAATATATTAAATAAAAGTAACACTAATTTTGTTTAATCAATAGTAGATATTACATTAATCATCCCATATAATATAATAAATTAAAATAAAATTGATTTTAATTCCCATTATATGGTTAAAAATTTTTTACATGCTATTTGTTTTTTTTTTTGGTTATATTGATTCATTAAACACAAATAGGTTTGGAATGATTAAAAAGAAAAAAAGGTTTGGAAATACATTAAACTTGAATTGATAAACATAAAGAATATAAATATTTAAATTATTCAAAAACAAATAAACATTTTAAATATTATGAGATATCTTCCATTTGCTCAAACTTTGAATCTAAATTAAAAAAAAAAATTAAAAAAGAAGAAGAAGAAATTTGTGGTTTAAATCTCAAAGGAAATAAGTTCCTAAAAATAAATTTAATCATGAGTTATTTCAATAGGATAATCAACAATAAAAAATCAACTGATTAATACATTTAAAGTATAAGCTCATATCCAATAAATTTTGATGTGTTTTTCATTTTTAATCTAACATCTACACCAAAAAAAAGTTAAACACAAATAATCAATAAGTGAGAGAGTTACAAATTGATAATAGTAGCACTTTTATAAAAATTTTAAAAAAAAATCTCAATTAAATGACACATTATTAACAAAAAGAAAGAAGAAAGAAAAATACAGATTATAACAAAAAAAATTTAAAATAAAATGATAATATCCATTTATATAAACTCACTTTCTCACAAATGTAAAAACTCATGTAAGTACAAATTTCAAATGTAAAGCATATATTTAAGAGTTTTTGGTGCACTGAAAATGGATCAGAAATGGCACAATGTTGATTGTTTTTCCCAAAATCTTCTATTCATGGTTTCTTTTGCAAGAATTTGTTTTTATATTGAAAAGATTATGCTTAAACAAAAGATATATATGGAATTTTATCATGTTTACAATTTGTATGGATAATTAATTGATGATTTTAAAAAATAAAATATTAAATTCAACTTGAAGATAAACTTTAAAAAGATTAAACTAAAATATATAGAATTCTATAACAAACTAACAAAAGATAAATATAGATCGTTAAAAAAATTATTATCTTTTTGGGATATTTATATCCCAATCTCAATCCTTTTTTTTATTTAAATATTTTGTTGTCTTTTATTTAAATTTTCATTTGCAGTTCAAATCTAAATAATTATATTTTTATTTTTGTATATTCTTTCATCAATATTTTTTTGTTGCTCATATATAAATAATTACCTTTTTATTTTAAAAATTATTTGACTCTTACTATTTTTTTATTTTAATATTATGCTTAAACAAAAGATATATATGGAATTTTATCATATTTAAAATTTGTATGTGTAATTAATTGATGATTTTAAAAAAATAAAATATTAAATTCAACTTGAAGATAAATTTTAAAAAGATTAAACTGAAACATATGAAAATTTTATAATAAACTAATAAAAGATAAATATAGATCGTTAAAAAAATTATTATCTTTTTGGGATATTTATATCCCAATCTCAATCCTTTTTTTTATTTAAATATTTTTTTATCTTTTATTTAAATTTTCATTTTCCAGTTCAAATCTAAATAATTATATTTTTATTTTTGTATATTCTTTCATCACTATTTTTTTGTTGCTCATATATAAATAATTACCTTTTTATTTTAAAAATTATTTGACTCTTACTATTTTTTTATTTTAATATTATGCTTAAACAAAAGGTATATATGGAATTTTATCATATTTAAAATTTGTATTGTGGTTAAAATTTGAATAGCTATCTTTTTATTTTTTATGTTTATCTTTATCTCTTTGTTGTTCATATCTAAATATTTATCATTTTATTTAAATATATATAATCCTTTTGACTTTTGAGATTTAGATAATTGACAAATGATTAAAAATTAAAAAAAGTGGGAGAAGAGACTTGAGAGGTGACACGTAAGAGAGAGAATTCATAAGAATTTAATATTAAGGGTTTGGAGAATTCTCATACTCTACTACATTTGCTTATAGATATAGTATAGATATATATATATATATATATATTCTCAAAAACTCAAGCAAAATTAGTATAATTTAGTATATATATATAAAAAAAACAAAAACAAAATAAAACAAAACAAAAGTAGTAAAACCTTTCTATGCTTGGTGAACAATTAAATTTGTGATGCACTATTGAGAATTCTGACTTTACTGCTCAAAATAATCCAATCTTAGGACTAGTTTGGGTTTAATTTTTTTTTGTTAATTTTTTTAGAATGTTAATAGAAGGACCTAGAATTTTCAGGACAGACGATTCTAAACTCACTGGAATATTTAGGTGTTACTTTAAATTTAGCTACTTTCGAATTACATTTAACTGTTAAACCCTCTTTTCAAATTTTTCCTTTTGAGTTCTTGAAAAAAACATCAAACCCAACAAAAAAATAAAAAATAAAAAAATACAAGGCTATTCAAATGTGGTGAAAACAAAAAATTAAAAAATATTAAAAAAAGAAGATGTTGACTATATAGTATTGATTAAATACTTACTTTCCCTGTCCCAAAAAATAAATAAATAATTTTATTTTCAAGCGCACCGTCTGTTTGCTCCGCCTTGAGTGGATGTCACGCGTAGCATCTTATTGAAAGCTGTACATAGACAAATCGAAGTATTTTAATGATGTATCCATGTGAAGATTAAACTTATTAATGCTCATGGTATGTGTGTGGGTAATTTTCTAATCACACTGTCTGTCTAGTAATTAGCTGGAGAGCACCGGCAGAATAGATGGTACCTGACTGACCTGCAACAGAAATATAAGAATCCCGCGGTGGTTTCGACCACCCGGGGGCACTCCGACGATCAAGTCAGTATATCTCTCAAAGATAAATCAAGTACTAAACTCACAAGCTTGAGTATCAAAAGCATACCTTAGACCCATGGGGTGCCTCTCTTTTATAGCCAATACAATCCTAGTCCCAATAGAAGCCTAACTTCTATGGACTCAGGATTACTGCTAATCTTGGACTCTCGTCTTAGGACTCTTGTCCCTTATCCGCTTATCTCGGATTCCGATATCTTCGGAGATAACCTCGGCAACTCTGAGATCACCTCGGCCTAACTACCACGACACGTGGCACCTCGGCTGACACATCGGCGTCACCATGTCACGTGTTGGTATTCAGAAAATATATCCCCACAACTGCCCCCTAGGTTCTATTACCTCGGTATTCTGAGGTGATGGAACCTATATCGATATTTCGACATTTCTTTTCTGAATGATGGCTCAAAAACTGTTTAGCCGAGATAATCCACTTCCAGCCGATGTGTTCTCCTCGGAGAACAAGGTTTCGAACGTACTCTCCCACGCGCATGAGCTGTCATGCATATCTAACCGTTCCTTTCACGTGTTTTGTCTTCATTAGAGCGTGTCTGTGACGCGCCTGAAACCTGTCTGTCATTCGTCTGCGCCGTCTGACGCGTGCGTTGCTCTAGGCGTAATAAATGCCCTATTTTTGCCGCCGTTTCACGTTTTTGACAAAACTTTTCTTTCCATCGTTTCCTTTTTTTACTTTTTGCATTCTGGTTTCTTGCATTCTCTCTCTCTAAACTTTCTGAAATCCACCATTGTTCTAACTCGAAGTTCTGCGATTTTTTGTCCCTTCACCTTAGCGAAGTTTCCTCCGTTTCGTCGTGCCTGCAATCGTTACCATTTCTCGGCGTCGTTCTTTCCGACTTCATTTGTTCTGGTAAGGCCCTGTTCCTTTTACTCCCAATCTTTTTATGTGTTTTTACCATTACTGCTTTGTTGCTTGATTTCTCTTATATTTTGGACATTTGCACTGTTTCAACACTTTTCTTGCCATAATTCTTGACCTTTAACCCTTTGTATTCTTCGTGTTTCTGATAGTCCATCTTTGTTCTTGAATCTGAAACTTCGTCTTTGTTTTCTGTTTTTTGTATCTGTCCCAGATCTATGCCTTCGATCTTGATCTTTATAGTTCTTAGGCTTGGGATTTGTGTGTAGAACCTTCAAGTTTTAGGAAAAACCGAAACAAGCCTTATCAGTCCTTTCCTAGGCCTTTGTCGAGGTTTTTGCAATCCTTCTAAAACGCCCATCTATAGTCTAAGTGCAAATTCAAGTTGCATTTGGATTTATGAATTTAATATTTTAGATCTAGAATTGAATAATGGATTGAAGAGCTTTTGCTTGGTGGAGTTAAAATAACTCGGAAGGATTCTACTTGTCTAAGGATACATATCTCCTAATCTATATTCAATCCTCCAATTTAAAATTATCAATCTACTTCTAAGAGCATCTCCAACCCACTAGGCATATGATGCTTGTTAGTCAAAATGCCTAATGTGACTCACTTTTTTCAACTCCAATGCACTAGGCATAGTCTTGATAAATTAACGGTATTATAGCTTTAGCTAGGCAGGAGAATCTTAGGATCACCCTGGCCGACTTTCAGTACTGTTATACAATGTGCCCCCTTAACCTGAAAGATAGGGGCTTTGTTTATTACCTTAAGCCGAGGTCTACCGAGTTCAAAATTGTAGCCGACCTCCCAGACTCCAACAAGGGGGCTGGGGATGACTTTGTTATCGCTTCGGGAAATTGGGAATTTGGCCCAGACGAAGATGTCCACCTCTACCCTCTTCCTCAAACAGTTAAAGAGGGCAAGGGTAAGAGCCCAGTGCCAATGCTTAGTTGTTTTTATTTAAGTCTTTAAAATTTTGTCTGTTTCTAAAGTCTGTTTGCTTGTCCTGCAGATCTTCATCAACCACCAAAAAACTTCCGTCAATCCTTTTTCCCTGGAAAAGACTTAAAGAAGCTTATCGGTCTTCCAATCCATAAGCGCAAGGCTCCTCTGTTGCTGAACTTCATTCCGACATATAAATCCACTTTACCCGACGTCCCAAAAAGGAAGAAAAAGAGTCTTTCTCCACCTACTGCCACAACTGTAACCATGTTTTCATCCCGAACAGATCAAGGATCCACTTCTGACCCAGCCGATCTTCCATCTACTTCGGCCCCCTACTTAATACCAATTCCAGAACGTAAACGTCGACGAAGACTTGTAAAGACTGCCGAGATGGTTTGTCCAAGGCCTGTCGTTCAAGATCTTCTTGCCGACCTTCCAACCGACGCCGATGTTGTACCATCGCATGCGATGCCCCCACCAAAGCCGAAGAGAGTAAAAAAGGCTCAGCCCAAAGCCAAGGCCACTGACGCCGAGGCTGAGGATGCTTTGCCTATCTCTCGACTGGCCGAGAGCAAAAAGACTACCTCTGCTTCCACAAAAAGATCCGTTGAGACCCAACCCTCGGGGTCTACATAATCAAAGAGGCCAAGGTCATCGTCTGCGACGACCTCGGCATCGAAGAAGCCCGACGTTCCATGGGCCCCAGAGCTAACTTTGGAAGATAGGCCTATTATGGCCAGTGAAAGTGCCGACGATATTAACATTGGTGTCGCCCTCAGCACTGCTCTTCTCCTTCCAAAGGATTTGGAACGAAATGCTGAGCTCAGCGAGTATGAGAATTACGCTCTCATGCTCCAACACTCCGTTCAAGTAAGTGTTTCCTGTTTGTACTTGTGATTTTTCCTTCTGTTTCTTACTGAGAATATTTTCTAACACTTCTGTTTTTCTTCAGGCCATTCAGCACGCCCATTCATTTTCAATGCAATCTTTTGAAAATCGGCAAAGATTGGTTGATATGAAGAGGGAAGCATCTTTCATGAAAAAGGAGATCAAATCTCTTGAATTAAAGATGAGAAAACTGGAGGACCAGGCCGAGGCTGCAACTAAGGGTCAGCAGTTGGCTGAAGAGAAAGTGGAGTCTGCTGAGGCTATCCGAAAAGTAGCTGAAGCTGAGAAGAAGGAGGCCGAAGTGAAAAAGGCCCAGGCTGAGAAGGAGCTCCAGCAGGCTTTGGCCACCAAGGAGGCCGAGGTCAAAGAGGCTGATAAAAAGGCCTACGCCCAGGGTATGGCCGACGTCACAGAGGATTATAAGCTTCAAGTCAGGCAGGCATGCAACAGGGGGTGGTTGGATGTCCCTGATAAAAAAGCTTGATCTCCCTGTTGACTCGCCCTTTCGTAATGCCGATGCCATTCCTTTACCATTTCCTCCTCCAAGTCAGGTTGAAGACGAATCAGAGACTGAGGCTGATGCCGAGGATGAGGATGAAGGGAAAAATGATGATGAGGCCTTGGTGAGAAAACCCAAGGATGCTGCTGAAACTAAGTCCCCTCCTCATGCTGAGCAAGTGATGGATTTAACCTTGGATGAGGAGGGTGATGAGGTTGGGGAGGCACTCAAGGAAATTGCCATCGGGCAACTATCATCCGACCTTCTTTTGGTTGTAAGAAATGTGGACAATACGCTGGCTGAGATTGATGCTGAGATTGAAGCAGAAAAGGTTGCCGAGGAGGTTCCACCAGAATCGTCCGAGGTCCCAGTCCCTGCAGCTGCTAATACTGAAGAGTCTTGATTTAAAATGTTTTTTGTACTTTTTCCTTCTTTTTATGCACTTTGCACTTTGTACTCTCTTTTAATTTCTGGACAATGCAAAACTCCTTCTTATGGCCGACGTAGCTTTTTCTATATGTAACTGCAACTGTTCTTTCTATGAATGTTTTTAATCTTCTGATGTTCTGTTGATTGCTTCTGCATAGTTCTATACTTAGAAATTTTTGCATGCTTTTTCATTTTGCTTCCTTTGTGTAATCTTCTTGGGGTTATATACCTCGCGTATAACTGTAAAACTTTTACTTCGGCAAGATACTGACCTGCAAACTTTTCATAAATTTTAACAAGTATAAAACATATACTACTGAATGTAATCTTTGCAAGCTTCTTCTCAAGTTTCAACAAGTATTAAACAGTGATCTCGGTCTAACCTATTTGTGAATTGCTACAAATTTCAACAAGTGTTAAGCAATATACTTAGCCTTTACTTCAACTTGTAAATTTCTGTATACCTTAGCGGGTGATCATATGTTGGCTTAACATAAACTTGTAAATTGCTACAAATTTCAACAAGTAAT
>NW_021025030.1:1976381-2051826 GCF_004153795.1 Camellia sinensis
CTTGTAAATTGCTACAAATTTCAACAAGTGGTAGACTTCATAATCTTCCGTTAACTCATTTTGTAATTTGCTCAAAAATTTCAACAAGTATTAACATTCCTTGGTTGCAATCTGTGTGGGTGATTTTCCGACCACACTGCCCGCTTAGTAACCAGCTGGAGAGCACTGGCAGAATAGATGGCACCTGACTGACCTGCAACAGAAATATAAGAATCCCGCGGTGGTTTCGACCACCCGGGGGCACTCCGACGATCAAGTCAGTATATCTCTCAAAGATAAATCAAGTACTAAACTCACAAGCTTGAGTATCAAAAAGCATACCTTAGACCCATGGGGGTGCCTCTCTTTTATAGCCAATACAATCCTAGTCCCAATAGGAGCCTGGCCCTAATGGACTTAGGATTACTGCTAATCTGGGACTCCCAGTGGGATTAGGATAAACTCTCTAAGAGTCTTATCTTTACCCAAACTGAAGTCTTCTCCCAATCTAGGACTCTTGTCCATATCCAAGTTGAGTTCCCTCTCCATTTTAGGACTCTTGTCCCTTATCCGCTTATCTCGGATTCCGATATCTTCGGAGATAACCTCGGCAACTCCGAGATCACCTCGGCCTAACTACCACGACACGTGGCACCTCGACTGACACATCGGCGTCACCATGCCACGTGTTGGTATTCAGAAAATATATCCCCACAGTATGCATCTCCATTAAATTGGACTTCTTCTTCATCATTTGAATTGACTATTTTTAACGGAACTAGATTTTCTTCTATTTATAGTTGGACTTCACAATCTGGAACTAGATTTTCTCTTATTTATAGTTGGACTTCACAATCAAGTTCTAAAGCTTTGATGTTGATCTAATAATGTGTGTACTTCATACATAAAAATAAGATTGAAATTATGCGAGTATGATTATTATATCAATATAACATTTAAGATTTTTTATTTTTTATTTTATTTTATTTTATAGATGATCAATATATAGTAAGCTAGAAATTATGTGATATTAGAATTATTGTACATTTTTTTAGCTTTGATGTTGATCTGATTTTATTTATTTTTTTAATCGATAATCATTAGTCAATCATCTCTTATACAAATTACTGAGTCTAACAAGTAGCATTGTATACCTTTTTTTTTTTCTTTTTTCTTCTTTTTTCTATATTCCTACTTGTATAAAATATTTTGTAGAAATAATTAGTGTGTACTAACTAACTATATTTTGAGATTAATGATATACAATAAAATTTTTATACACAATATTTATATAGAATGATGTAGCTTATTGTGATATTTTCAATTTAGGCAAGAGTTTGCTCTTGTTTATAAAAATGAATTGTGAGAGGGAGATTTATGATTTGGATTGGGCCGTGGTAGGGGCCGGACAGATTTGGGTCAGACTGAGTTGCGCCGTGTAGATTTGGGCCGAACGGGTGTGGGGCCGAGCTGTATTGCCCGACCTTGGAGGAAGCTGCTCGGTTAAGGCAGCGCATGGATTGAACAAGCTGTGCGGATCCGTGGTTGTGACGCCGGGGTACCTGTTTGCTCGGCAAGTTGGTTGATCGCGGACAAGCGTGAGTTGTCCCAAGCTCGGCTATGCCGAGATGCCGCCGAGTCCGGTCCCCATCTGAGCTTAGCTGTTGGAATACTTGGGCAAGAAGCGCAGCATGGCAGACGATGGCCGAGATGGTACTGACCGACTGCCGAGCTCCCAGGAGAATGGGAGGGCAGTTGGGTTAGGTGGTGCCCAGCAAGATTTTGTGCTGACAGATGGGATAGCAGCACCACGTGTCGAGATACGAATGGGAGTAGATTTGGGGCGCAGAAGGTATATAAGCGAATTTGCGCCCCCCATGCGAGAGGATGGAAAAAATTTGGTGAGACAGACACAAAACACTCAACACTCACCCTTCTCTCTATCTATCCCCTGTGTATGTGTTCTAACTTGATCGTCGGAGGGGTCTCCGGCCACACACCGCCGGGTAGCTCACCGTTATTTGCTCGTAGGTGATCGGACAGTAGCGGTGCTCGGAAGAAAGGAGTACGGGCTTGCCGGGATATCTGCTCCCCGTACAAATTGTATTGTATAAGTTGCATTTTGCTGACCTATTTCAATAATCTGAACTATTCATCATGTATGGTTCGTGAAAAAGATTATTAATGCAAAAATCAAGTTGACCAAATATTGATATTGATATGATCAGATTACAAAACCATTCAAAAAATATAGATAGTTTATTTTTAAAACCATTATTTTCATCTATTTTTTGTTGTGATCCAATTATATAGATATCGATATCCGATTAATTTTATTTTTTAAGTTGTTAATCTTTATGAAAGACTTTGCATAATGAATGGTTTAGATTTTGAAAGTGAGCTTGAAATAGGCCCACAACATGGAAATTGTACAATTTAGTCTATTTTCAAGTCTTTTATTTTAAATCAAAACGTTCATTATTTTATTTTAGTTTAAAAAAAAGTCAATTTAAAACATTCAAAACCAAAAAAACCAAAAAAAAATTAAAATCAAAGGTATTCGCGTAATGAGATTTATTTGCACAATGACACTTGATCTCGCCACGTTTTTTTTTTTGTTCTTTCATCAAATATGTCATCGAACCTATTGACACGTGAATCTCAATTATCAAACCCATTAAAAAAAATTTCTCTCATTATTCATTATATTTTAGAAGTGAATCTCAACCATTATTTGATTGTAAAGATAAATGCTTTCAATTTAAAAATATCTCACTAACTCCTTGTAATCTTTTGTATCACTATTGCAATGGAGTTCATAATTAAAAAAAAAATACTTCTCCAAACAATTCTCTTTGCATAACTCCTATTAGCACGTTCGTTTGGAAGTTGATTTTGGTGTTAAACCAAATACAGGTCAACACGTTTTGAAGTCAATGCTCCATCCGTGTATTAATTCCATGTAACTTTATTTTTGAATTTTTATTTTCATGATTTTGACAGTTTCATTCCACCAGCATGCACTTCTCATGTGCCATAATCAAGATTCGAGCACAATCTCTTCACACTAATTGGCATATAGAATAATAATAAAAAATGTTTCAACAAGAATAACAGCTTGTTTCAAGTTGGGATCAAAATTGAACTCGTTTAGTTCAGTTTATGGAATTCATTTTTTGGGTCCGTTTTGATAATCCGAACCGTTCAATGTGTAGAACTCGTCGAGTACTATATGCTGTAAAAAATCACGTTGATCGGATATCAATAGCTATGTGATTAAATCAGTTTTGTACAAAAAAATGAACGGTGAAACAATTAACTATTGATAAAAAAACTGTTTTGTTCACATAGCTATTGATATCCGATCAACATGATTTTTTACAGACATATAGTACTCGATAAGTTCTACACATTGAATGGTTCAGATTATCAAAACGGAACTCATGATGAGCCCCCACAAATTTAACAACACGATCCAATCCTATCTTAAACTCGACCAAAGTAGATGCCAATAAGAAAAGAATGCTTTTTTTATTCAAAGTTTTATCAGTAACCCTAGTCAAAAGTGAAAATATTCAATTAATAAAATACAACACATAAATTAGAGAATGGAAAAGTATATACAACACATAAATTAATCTACGACAAATAAAGTTATAAAAAAAAAAAGAGTGTGTTTCTTTATTGGCAAGAATTGTTTACATGGTTTGTCTTTCTTTCCCATTCCCAAGCCTCCCTCTGTTGATGTGATCCTTGAACTTGCTCAACACCCCATCAATGGCGATATCGAAAGCATCTCTCGTTTTCTCCAACCCCTGACTCGGCTTTGCGTACACGAAGTTGGGTATATATTCTATCACTTTCTCTCTCATCCTCTTCACCTCCTCTCTGCTATACTTCTCAAGCACACCTCTTATCGACGTTCCGTTCCTCACATCTTTCCGAGGTATGAACACCGAATAGTTCTCCGGCTCGGGAGGGACGAACCATTCGTACTGTATATAAGCGGTCCTCCGCCAGAAAAAAACCGGGATCGAACCGGCCATCATGCAGTCGAAAACCGACCTCCGAGTGTAGCCATCGCCTCTCGGCTGGAGACAGAAGTCGGAGTCGAGGAACGCTTCCATGATCGCCGTCGTGCCGTCGAGACAGTTTTCCCGAGCGCAGTCCACGTGGCGACAAACGGGGGAGGCGCGGCGGCACTGGGTCTGTAAAAGGCCTCGGAAATCGTGCTTGATGGATTGGCGAGCGCCGCCGACGAATGAGAAGAGGCTGGACCGGGTTCGGGTCCGGACGAAGCTTTGCCATTCGATGACGTCGGAGTCGGACCGGGGGTGGAATATGGTGGGGTAAGGTACAGCGACTTCTAGGTGGTCCCAAATGCTTTTCTCGACGGAGAGATGAATTACATTCTTCATTGCCGGCATGTGGAGTAAGCTGGACCCCCAATCACCGTTCGATTTGGGGTCGATCCAACGCCGGAAATCCCAAGTCAACCTCCCTAGCATGATGATGTGATCAGACCCGTTTGATCTCTTCCACCATTTTTGTTCCTGGACCCACTTCAACATCAACTCACTATGCCTATCCCTATCTTTCGCCGTATGATTCCCCCACAGATAGTTCCCCACCGCGAGTCCCACGTAGAAAGGAATATAGAACGCCGTAGCTGATTCAGGCTCCAGAGTCCGACATTTATAGTTCAGCATCCGATTATGAAACACAACCTCTCCCCAATAATGGTCGGTCCAATACCACGCCGGAAGAATACTCTCCGGTACGATTCCGGCGAGCTGGGTGGCTTGCGGACCCAACCCATCATTCAAATTCGCGTCACATTTCGAATGCCACGGATCTAAGCTATTGCAATTGTTCTTGAGATCTGAATTAAACATTGGCGGGAGGTCGTATACGTAGATTTTACGGGACTCGCAATCGCCGGCGTGAAAGACCGGCGAGAATTGATGGGTAGAGAGATAAACATGAGGAGCTCCGGTGATGTAGAGAACGAGGAAGACTTGGAAGAGGATGACGAGGAAGAAGAATGTGCGGTGGCGTAGGGAAATGTTGGATAGGGCAGAGTTTAATGTGGGTTTGAGTTCCAGAGTTTTGGGTTTCTTTATGGCTTCGAATTCAGATTGTGAATGGCCGAAAATGGGAAGCAACATTTTAGCATTAAAATCCGAAGAAAGAGACGGGGAGAGAGAGAGAGAGAGAAGAAAAGAAAAAGAAAAAGAGGAGAAAAGAGAGAGGGAGAGGCGTTGATTGTGGACAGTGTGAGTGGCACCGCACTTGATTGAGAGGTTTCTATCGGCTAATATAAGTCAAATTTTTGGAATGCCTTGCGCCAACGTTTGACAGATCACCAATCAATCGTATAATTCTTTGAAAATTATTAAAGAAAAGAATCATTAATTTTATAATTTTTTCACATTTTTTATTTTTTTTTACATTGTGTTAATTTAATTTATTTATTAAAATCAATTCAAATATTTAATTTAAAAGATAATAAATTATTTCAAATTAAACGTTAATTTCTTAATTACTTTGAGAATAATGAATATACCAATTTTTTTTTATTATTACATAAGAGACAAATTATACAAATTTCATGTAATTTGGCTTATGTTTTTTTATTTTTAAAATTAATTTATAAATTGATGTGACAATTAGACTGCTTTTTATTTAATTTTAATATGTGCATTTCAAATATCAGTTCTTTATTATCCTATGGTTGTAAGAAATGTTCATAAATGAAGTTTATACGTATAATATTTTTTTTTAAAAAATAAAATAATGATATACTTCATTTATCATCTTTTTATCATATTTTATTCATTTTCCTTCTATCATATTTTATGTAATATTTTATTCATTTTCCTTCTATCATATTTTATTCATTACATAATATGACACGCATGTCAGTTTGGAAACTTTATGGTCACCAAAAAAAAAAAGGGCAAATTACATATACACCCCTCCAGGTTTGGTTAAATTACAGATATTCCAACCCATAATCAATTACATTCTTCTCTCACAAAAAAACTCAAAAAAGTCAAAAAGTCAAAAAGTCCTTCCCAAACCAAGCTTTTAAGCCCAGGCTAAAATAGCCAAAAAAGTCAAAAAGCCAAAAAGCCAACCCACTTCCCAAACGGAGGCTTTGTATATAAAAGTCAGTTTTATAAATTTTTTGTTTTGATGTGAAAGATTTATATATTGTTCTAAACAATTAACCGGAGAGAAATATAAAAATGAGGAAATAAAAGTTTACATTGAGTCACATTATATTTTATAGAAAAATTATGTATATAATTACTTTAGAAAAAATGATTTGTAAACATAATTTTCATTTATAAAAACAATTAGAATGTAGTAATTGTAATTACTCACATTCTTGTTTTAGTCATGTTCATGTGCATTTGCATGATTTTGTTTTGTTAAGCTTGCATTTGTAGACTTAAACTTGTTTTGCTTAGGTAAAGGTCCCTTTCTTGTTTTGTACTTATGTGATTTGTCTAAGTGTTGTATGCTTGCTTTGTTCCTTCCTTGCTATCTCAAGCCTAGGTCATGTTAAGCCTAGGTCATGTCAACACCTAGGGCCATCTTGGAACCACTTTGGTTGACCTCCACCTTCACCCTGACATATTGGTGGAGATGTGTATCATCTAGATCGAGATGTTATCATCTAGGCGTCCTAGATCTTTGATCCTTGCACCTAGTGATCTTGTTTCTGGATTGGTATGACCTAGACTGAGGTGTGGCACATCTAGGTTGAGGTGTGGCATAGGTAGGTCAAGTGTTATCCTTCCTAGCCGAGATCATTGAGACCTTACTTGCCGAAGCCTATGTTATAATCCGAGATCATTACTTGCCGGAGTACCCATGTCACCTTGCTTGTTGTACACCCTTTGTCATGCTCTTGTCTTGTCATTCAGTCACCTTTTTGAGGAAACCCAATCCGATGGTGCCATGTGTCCCAACAGAGGGTTAAGTCAGCCAACAGAGAGAGAAAACATATCATTTGTCATATCTTTGCCTTTGAAGAGAGAGAAACTCTAGGAAAGAGGAAGAAGTTCTTAGAGGGAGAGAGCTAGATTCCAAGCTTGATCTTCACACCTTGAACTGTTAGATTCATGTTTTGAAGTTAGATTCTTGATCTACTCTTGTTATTCTTTATGTTCATCCGATCACATTGCATGATCTAGCATGATTCATGAGCCATGCATTGATTTAAAGTTTGTTTTAGAAAGAGAAAGTGATATTCATGTGTTCTTGAAGAAAAATCATGTTTTGATTCGAAAGCTTGTATCAAGATCTATGTTTTTGTGTTTGTTTTCATAAGATCTTCAAGTATGGGTACCCAGGTCCATGTTTTCAAACTCATCTCATGAAATCTCAGGCTTTGAATAAAGAAGTTATGATTTTAGCATTCATGTTGTTCATGTTCTTGTCCTTCATGTTCTTCATGTCCTTCAAGGAGGAAACCTAGATTTTCAGACTTCACCTTTCCCTAGGTGTGGTCACCGAGACCACTCTTGCCTAGATCTCACACCTAGGCCAAGCATCATATCTCACCTTGGCTTACCTTGCATAATCACTTGCACCTTAGTCTATCTTGCATGCACACTTAGGCTAACCATTGCACACCTAGGCCGACCATGGTACACCCTTACCGACACCTTGTAACACCTCGGCAGGCAGCTGCACGCCGAAACCTAGGTAACCACACCTCGGCCAAGAGGTGTGGGACCTCGGCCAAGACCTCCTGAGTTCACCCAACTAGGTCATTTTTTCCTAGATCATTTCTGTGCATCTATTCCAAGACCTGGTTAGTGCCCAACATGTTTTTCCTAGATGAAAAACAGTGTTTTTACACCCAGCATGTTTTCCCTAGAAGAAAAACAATGATTTAACTCCCAGCATGTTTTGCTTTGTCTTGACTTGGTTTTGGAAAGAAATGCCGGAATCATTTTCATTCATGTAAAGTTTGTTATTAAGAATAAATTTCATATCCATCTTTGAGCATCTCTTCTTGTCTTCTTGAAATGCATTCAATAGACTTTATTATGTATTTGTAGGTCTTGGATCCTTTCTTAATCCCTACACCCCAAGAGGTATATGAGTGGTATTTTTAATAAAGGTATGTTATAAAGTTTTGATAAAGCTTTGCTTTGTTTTGGAAAAGTATTTGTTCAAATATGAATGATTATCCCTAGTTTTGTATCAAATATTATCTTGTTTTGATGACATTCTTGGAAATTCCTTTCATGCTAGGGGACTATAAGCCCATGTAGCACCATGTTTGAGAGATCTCTGCCATTGACGGTCTTGTACGGATGGCCCCACCGACGGCCTTGTGCAGGTGAATTTATCTAATTGATTTCGGGTCGATTATTCTCTTATTTTGTTCGGAATGACATCCCCCATGTATTATGTAGATGCTATTAAACATCTCAAGAAGATTTGAAAGATTTGATTGATGAACTCGATTCATCCCATGTTTTGTTACAAGCTATGATATGTATTATTTTGATAAAGATCTTGGATATCATTCATTCAAACCTTTATTAATTATATCATTCACTGAGTATCCAAGCTCGCCATCCCCTTTATATATATGTAGGTGGCGAGCAAGAAGGCGGTGACGCCTAAGATGTTATGTGCAAGATGTTTTGATTCATGTTTTGTATCATCTTAAAGATTATGTTTCTTAGTTTTAATTCACTTCTTTTGTATATGTCGGCTTGAGAAGCCTTTTGATCAAGATGTAATATGTACTTTATTTTATTTGTATCCAAGTTGTAAAATTATGTTAAGATGTATGTCATTTCATTTGATCTATGCATAGCTCTTATGAACTACTTAGATTTAAATTTATTGCCTCCGCACATGTAAGCCCTATATGTATACTCTGATTGTGTGTGAATCTTTATAAGTTGGCCTTTGGTAATCTCGAATTATTGGCCATCACGACACCATTCTACTAAAGGCGGAATGAGGTCGTGATAGTAATGGTATTCTTGAAATTCTAAGCGACAATTTTGAGTGTTCTAGTTTTTTATGGAAAATATAACAAAAATACTATTCTATTTATGAATTTTGTGTAATAAAATTTTGACATTTGAAAGGAAGACATTAAAATAACATAATAATAAAATTGCGTACGCATAGAAATGCGGGAAAAAAAATCAATGTGTTAGCCCAAATACATTTTATGTGTCACATTGATGTTTCTATACACTTTCATATAATTTTTTTTTTTCTTTATATGTAGCATTATTCATAACATAATATGAGTAAACTTAACTCTCATATCTATGATTTATGCATAATTTGTGAGTTTCATGGGCTTGTTTAGTTTGTATTTGAGAAACATGTTTTGAGATAAAAAGTACGAAAATTTATTTGGTTTAGTTTTTTTTCAAAAGATGTTTTGAAAAATTATTTTGAGGGAAAATTTTGGAAAAAGTGATTGATTTGATGTGTATAAGTGAGAGATTTGTTTGAAAAACTTGTAAACCAAACAAGTTTTGGAAAAAAAATTTGAAAAAATTTGTTTGGTTTGACTACTTTTGAAAACTTATTTGTAGAGAATTTTTTCCAAAATTTTTTGAGAAATTAAAAAAATCTAGGATAAGTTACAAATACATCCTCTGAAATTTGTTTAAAATACAGATTGTCTCATGTGATTTGAAAAATTATAAATACTCCTTTGTCAAAATTTTTTATTTAACATAATAACTAAAAAAATAAAATTCATTATTGCTTTCTTATATGATAATAAAATTACTTAAATTATCAATTAAAATATATTTATAATATTATTAAAAATTGTTAATTAATTTGATAATTTATTAACAAAATGGACGCTTTGTTATAAAATTAGAAACTTTAAGGGGTGAAATGTAATTTTCAGAACCACATAAGATGATTTGTATTTTAATCAAATTGTAGGAATGTATTTATAATTTATCCAAAAATCTGCTTAGTACAAAAGAAAAGTTAGAGGATAGTCTACTAATTTTTATTTATTTATTTATTTATTTTTTTGTGGCAATTGTGTGTAATTTTGGTTAGTGTTCTGTTTTGAATTGAATTAATGTAATATTTTAGTTCAATCACATGAAATTTGTACGAATCATTGTAATGGAGTTTTGTTATAACTTTTTGGACAAATTACATATACACCCCTCGAGGTTTGGCTAAATTACAGATACCCCTGAGGTTTCAGAAATTACATCCCGCCCCCCTGAGATTTGTATTTTCATAACAATTTGCCCCCTGAGGTTTATATTTCATAACAAATTACCCCCTAATTTCTTATGCAAATATAGCATTCAGGGGGAATTCGTAATTTCTCAAACCTCAGGGGTATCTGTAATTTAATCAAACCTCGAGGGGTGTATATGTAATTTGCCCTAACTTGTTTGAATAAGATTCCATTAATTCAAAATTCAAGACGCTAAAAAACACAAGAAAAGAATAATAATAAAAGGCCACTAAAATCCACAATAAAAAAGCATTAAAATAAGACTTACGTAATAATCACACCACTACAGTCTACAGGTGTAGCAAGTTGTTCATATCACAATAAATAATAAATAAATAACAAAAAATAATGTTATATACATTAATTAATATATTAATTAGTGTATCAATTGATGGTGTGACATAATTTAAAATTTATATAATTAGTAGGATCAATGATAATATTATAACTAATATTAGTATACTAATTAATATATATAGTACTACCGAATAACAAAAGAAGAGAAAGTGAACCGATGAAACTTCTCCACTGAACTGATTAGCACTTAAAAGTAATAAAAATAACAATAATAATAATAATAATAATAATGTGTGTGCAAATAGAAAGTGCTGTGTTGGTAGGGCTGCAAACGAGCCGAGCTAAGTTTTAGTATGTTTAGATTTGTTTATTAAAATTTTAACGAACTCGAGTTCGATCTGAATAAAAATTTAACGAACCGAGCTCTAGCCGAGTTGGGTTAGGCTCGACTCGAGCTCGAGCCTGTTCACAAGCCTTAACGAGCCAAAAAATTTATAAATTCATACTTGTATGTGAAACTAAAGTTACAATTAAAACATTGATTATACAATTATATATGCAATATATATAAACATACTTAAAAAAAAAAATTCATATTTTACTAAAATTATAATATTTACTACCACTATTATATAAATATACTATCTATAGTTAACTATTATTTACATTTATATTTTTTAAATATATAAATATCATATTTCTCTTATTTTTTATACATATTTTTATATTATTTAATATATAAATAATAAATATTAAACGAGCCGAACTTTAGAATGTTTAGGCTTACTTATTAAAAATTTAACGAGTCCGAGCTCAAGCTTGAACGTAAAAAAAAATTACCGAACCGAGTTTGAACAAGCTTTTACTGAGCCGAGCTCGAGCCTATTTACGAACAGCTCTGTTCATTTACAGCCCTATGTGTAGATATCATCGGTTATGATGTCACTATATTTCTCTAATTATTGACATGAAAAATAAATTACTTATAAAGATGATCTAAAAAATATATTTTCAAAGGTCAAGATTACGAGCCCACTTAGTAATTTTTTAGTCTCTAATCTAATGTACAGCTCACAGTTCATCGGATTTTGGAACAACTTCAAGCCTATCAATGCATACTTCAATTTTTATTTGTTCTAGTTATTAGAACAACAATTTGACCGCTGGCCAAAACTAGAACTACAAACAAGCTAAGATGCTCAATTTTTTTTTGAAAACCAAAAGTAAGTTTATATTATTTAGTTTTCAAGCTCATTAAGTTTTCTAAGCTCGTTTAGTACTTAATGAAGTTTAATCGATTTTGTTTTGAATTGAATTAATGTAATATTTTAGTTCAATCACATGAAATTTGTACAAGTCATTGTGATGGAGATTTGTTGTAACTTTTTTGAATAAGATTCCATTAATTAACAATTCAAGAAGCTAAAAAACACAAGAAAATAATAATAAAAGGCCACTAAAATCCGCAATAAAAAAGCATTAAAATAAGACTTACACCACTACAGCTGTAGCAAGTTGTTCATATCACAATAAATAATAAATAAATAACAAAACAAGAGAAATTGAACTAATGAAGCTTCCCGGTGAACTTATTAGCACTTGAAGGTAGTGTAATAATAATAATGATGATAATGATAATAATTATAATAATGTGTATGCATATAGAGGGGTGTTGTGTCGGTATCATCGGTCAGTATAATGTCACTGTATTTCTCTAATTATTGACACCAAAAATGAATTACTTATAAAGATGATCCAAAAAAATTCTGTTCAAAGGTCAAGTTTACGAGCCCATTTAGTAATTTTTTAGTCTCTAATCTAATATAAAGCTCACAATTCATTGGATTTTGGAACTACTTGAAGCCTATCAATGCATACTTCAATTTTTTATTATCCTTTTTGGTTTTTATTTGTTCTATTTTTTAGAACTACAATTTGTCTGTTGGCCAAAACTAGAACTACAAACAAGCTAAGATGCTCAATTTTTATTTGAAAACCTAATATAAGTTTCAAAGTGTGATTAAGTTTGTATTGTTTAGTTTTCAAGCTCATTAAGTTTTCTAAGCTCGTTTAACACTTAATGAAGTTTAATCGAACCGAACTTTAGTTTGAGTTTTTTTAGTACATATAAACTTACCAAGTGGATCTTACAAAATTAACAAGCTTCAAAATATATTTGAATTTGACTTGTTATTATATCGAGTTGACTGGAGTAGCTTGATTAATTTCACCGCCATAGCCAAAATCTTGCATCTGCTTAGGGTTTAAATCTTCTCACTTCTGTAAAAGTTTGATTTCTTTTACATTTGTTTGTGATATAATTTGATAAATGGTTTCAATTAGTCTTATTTTTATCTAAGCTTGGGATAATTGGGATTTAGTAAAAATTTTAAGGTCTCGAGACTCTCAATACAGTAGTAAAAAAACTGAATTTGTATATACTTGAAATTTTGGTCTTGTTCAAATTTCTAAAACTATCAGTCCAATTTAAACTTTGGCACTCAGCTTTTGTTGCTAATGTAACAACAATCAAGATGATTTTTTTAAAGCTTGATTCTTTCTATAAATCATATCTTACTTTTTTGATCAAGGATGAATCAGATCTAAACTTTGAAATAAATGTTTGACCTGTAAGTTTAATGACCATTGATAATGTTGAGCACATTGATCAATTATACACGCAAGCACCGTTCTTCGAATTTTGCGCTTGATGAGCATCTTGTATTAATGATTTCATGTGATGAGGTTATATACCCAACGTATACTAATCTTTTTAAATAAATCTGTACTCCTAAACTTCAATGGCATCTGGACTATAGTCAGCCTCTCTCATATTAGAGTAATTAAACTAGCTAAATTGATCACTTTTAACTCCATCTGCTAGCTCGCCAACCAATTCCTACTTTGCCACCTTCAGCCCCTTTCCCCGATCCCCAATGCCACCGTCACCCTGCCCACCTTCCACCTCTGCCACCCAACCGCTCCCCCCAACCTCGTTGCCACCCTCAGCCCCTCTCTGAGGGGGTGGGTCTGAGTTTGAATCTTATGGTTACAAGTGCAGTTTCCTTTTATCTATTCCATATGTTATACTATGATATCATGTTAAACTATGAATGCCCAACTCATATAAAACATACAACTATTAGGTTCTGTTTGGATAGATGTAGATTTCAAATCAATGGACTTGAGCTTAATCATTCAACGACAATGACGTAAATTTAAATATGATAGTTTACTTATGAATTTCAAGATTGAGTTAAATAGTTTTATCATGATGGATTTGAATTACCTATATAAAACTAGTTATTTGAAATTATGTTAAGGATTCTCTTTATAGGTATATAAGGATCTTACTAAAATGTACATATCATCTAGCCCAACTTATCTTGTTCTATTCTTTTTTATTCATTTAATCTCAAATCCCTTGATTTGAAATTCACAACTATCCAAACAGAAACTTAGAGGGCATGATAACTTCTTTAATTATTTCTATGCTTTTCAAAGAAACTGAGTAAATTGCGTATACCACATTGCATACAGCAAGAAAAAAAAAGAAACTAATACGAAAAAAAAGGAAAAGAGCTTGATTGAAAAGAAAACTAAAATCTTAAACAAGAAAAACCTGGAGAGGCATTCTTCTAAGCAGGAGCTGCTTTGAATTTGCATGATGATTGATGATGTCGATCCCTCATGATGATCTCAGCTTGGTCACAGTATGACAATCTAACTGCAAACAAAGATTCTTGGCAAGCTTTATTTAAGCTTCTCAATGTGAAATTCAAGTCATTGCTCTCTGTCTGTCTGTCTGTCTATCTACTATCGTTCAATACAAGATTTGTCAACGGGTGTAAGTGGCTGAGGATCTTGTGTCCTAAAAACTCTCTGTCCCTCCTCCTGGTCCAATTGTTCAAAGTCGTTTGATTATGATTCATGATTTCATATGTCAAATTCTCATATGATCAGATGGATGTGATTGAATTGAGACAGAATAGCAAAAGTTCTTGGGACAGAGAATCCCTGACCGGTGTTGGTGTAACCATGAGCGTGCAACCCTCTTTCATCTCATTGAGAATTATATATGTACATTTTTTAGGTTTTTCAGATGATTTAAATCACAGGCAAGCAATTTCTGTACCTTATTGTTCACTTCAATTGTTCTTTTTGTACTGTGATTCTGCTCATAATAGTACTCACATTGCCTGCAGCTGCAGCATATTACAATTCATTAGAGACAACAATTGAAACAGTATTGATATTCACACTTCACTTGTAATTTTCTAACGTTCTCCTCGTGAGAATTTAGAAGATTAAAAAAATAATCAAATTGTGAAAGACTTAAACTGAAATGTGTGCAAGTATCATTGCTCGAATTAATTCATGAATTAACAAAATTCTAACCGACAAGGGACTCCACATTACCTCTCCAAAGCCAATGTCACAAAGCATGGAGCAATGTTCCCCGCAAGACAAGCCAATATTCAGACCTGTTGAATAAGTACAAAGGCTTGTCGAGGTGACGATGATGTCTCTACCTTGTCCCGCGAAGGTACAAGTATATCCCTATCCTGACCAGCCAAGAGAGACAATCTTAGCATGTGATCCCAGAGATACATGGCATCTGTATGCTACTTAGCACACCTAGTACAACACAAATAGTTAACTCTACCTCTCCAGTTAGTGTGGATCCCTCTACACCCATGTTGTTTTACTCCCTGTTGGATGGGTTGCATTGCTTCTCCCCTGCATGATCCTTTTGTCTGACACATTCTCCGTTTCAGGCCTTTCGGCTTAGGCAGTTAGACCCTTGCGCACTTTCAACTATCTAAATTTAAAAAAAATAAAAATAAATCCTGAATTCTTTTCAATGATTTTGAATGGTGACTAGATTGATTCTCCTGGCTGATAGCTGATCCTAACATTGATCAGATTAATATCAATATCACAATAAGAAAGAGTCTACTGCAGGGGTCAGAGGGTATATATAGAAGAAACAATTTTATCTATGTCAACTTGACTTTAACAGATCAAGTAGAAAAGAAAAGAGAAACAGACTGTAATCAGAAGTCATAACAACTTGAATTTTGAATAATTAAAAATGGTGAACAAAAACAACCAATAGAGACATTCTTTAAGCATGTGCTGCTTCTTTCAGCAAACCAGATTGACAAATACAGTTTACCAGTAATCACCACAAGAACATGAACCATTTACAAAATGATGAAACCGGTTTCGATCCCTAACAACAATCTTACGCCCTGTAATCTTCGAAATTAGCTTCGTCACAGTATGACAATCTGAACACACCCGAAGGTTCTTGACAATCTTGATTGTAGCTCCCGGTTGACTGCTAATAAGCCCAAAAGCAATTGCAAGCTTTTCGCTGTGAACTTCAAGTGATCGCTTCTTTTCAAATTCTCCGATATCATGTAATACTATATCTGTCTGTGGGGTATAACCATGAGCCTCAAGCCATTGATACATCTCCTCTAGCATCACATAGATTTGTTTGCTTTTTGGATGCCTCAAATCTCCGGCGAGGAACTCATGTACCTTATTGTTCACTTCAATTGAGCTACAACCCGGCTCCTTTTGTACTCCACCCCCTTTCATCATAGTCCTCACCCTCGCAACTCCATCCCAATTGCCCGCTGCAGCGTATATATTAGAGAGAAGAATGTAAGTTCCTGAATTTGCAAGATTCTGGCTAACAAGTTGCTCTGCAATTACCTCTCCTAGGCCATAGTTACCATGAAGCCTACAAGCACCAAGCAATGTTCCCCACAGGACAGGATCTGGGTCAATCTTCATATTTTTGATAAGTTCATATGCTTCGTCTAAATGCCCAGCACGACCAAGTAGATTAACCATACATCCATAGTGCTCAATCTTTGGTTCAATCTGGTATTCATCTTTCATTAAATGAAAAAATTTCCACCCCTCGGAGACTGAGCCTGCATGAGCACAAGCACTCAAAATACCAATAAAGGTTATATCAGTAGGGTGGACTCCTCGCCTACACATATCAGTGAACAATTTCAAAGCATCTTCGGTGAATCCATGCATTGCATACCCAACAATCATTGAATTCCACGCAACAACATCCTTGTCCTCAATCATATCAAAAACCAATCGTGCATCCTCCAAACTTCCACATTTGCTATACATATCAACCAAAGCAGTACCCACATGAACATCGAACCGAATCCCATTATTTACAACGTAAGAATGAACCCACCTGCCCAACTCCACCGCCCCGAGCTGCCCACAAGCAGAGAGGACTGTTAGCAGAGTTACTTCATTAGGTTTCACTTTCAGACCCAACATTTGCCTAAAGAGTACCAAAGCCTCGTTTGACCTCCCGTGCTGGGTATAACCATCGATCATCACATTCCAGCAGACAACATCCCTCTCTTCCATTCCATCAAACAACAATCTTGCTCCATCAACGTCCCCATGCTTTGCATAGCAAGTGATCATGGCAGTCAAAGAAACCAAACTCTTGTCAGGCATAGTATCGAACAAGTGGCGTGCGGACACCACATCGCCACCTCTCGCATAAACATCGAGCAGAGCGGTCCTAACATACGTATCCGAATCAAACCCAAATTTTAGGGCTTGGGAATGAAGGGCTTTTCCTGGTTCAATCGGGCATGACCTTAAGATTGCTGAGAATGTGAACGCATTGGGTTCGACGCCATGGGTCAGCATCCGAACATAAAAATCAAGGGCTTGTTGGTGGAGATTGTTGACAGCGTGGGCGTGGATAATGGCGGTGTAGAAGAAGACATCGGGGTTTTGGGTACGGTGGAAGAGGGCGGTGGAGTAGTCGAGGCGACGGAGAGAGGAGTAAGAGCGCTGGAGCTTGAAGCTGAGAATTGGGTGGCGGTCGAGGCCATGGCGGATGAGGAAAGCGTGGATTGGGAGGAGTTGGGTGATGGATTTGGATTTGTCGATCAGTAATGCGAGTCTGTCCGGTGGGAGACGGTGGTGGTGGTGGTGGTGTCTCGTGGCGGCGGAAGGTGGCGGGAGAGATGAACGATTGGCGGTGGTTATTGGTGGGGAGGGGGAGGTAAGAAGAGTAGCCCAGGGCATTTTTTAGTCACTTGTTTTTCAAAATTTTGGCGCCATAAAACATTTGTTTAGCAATTTCTATTTCGGTTACCTTAGCTCATCTTCAATGGTGTATCAGATTAAATATCAAATTTAAATTTGATGAAAAAAGTTTTTTTTTCCCTCTCCAATGGTTTCACTAAATTGATATCAAACTGAGAACAGAACAAAACTTTCATCAAACTGAGGACAAGTGCGAGATTTCAGTATTTCACTGTGCATGTCCGGCCAGTTGACCCACCGGTCGATCTACTCCCTCAATTCTGTGAACTAGCTTATCTTGTGGAATAGATGTGAACTGGTTTATTTTCTAGAACATGTTCAAATAGGTAGGTTATTTTGTGAACTAGGAATAAATTGAAGGGTGATATAAATTTAAATTTCTATGAAAATGTAAATGAAAAAGTTACATCCTATATACATATTTTGAGTTCAAAACTAGCCGTTCTGCATCACTAATTCCAATAATTTACCATTAGGTTGACAGAGTATTTTGAAAATTTACCGTTGCTGCTGTGCTCTATAAAATATATCTGTTTGATAATATCATGCTGTGAATTTCAGTTGGATTGATAGAGTATTTCAGTTTGATAATAGCATTACATTTTGTTGTAGAGATGCTGTGAATTTTTTTAGTTCTGTGTCATTATAAATTTTTTTCCCAGTGAGCTTTAGTTTATATTATCTGATTCTGAGGTTGAGTGTATATCATTCTAATATTTTTCACTGTCTAAGTTAGATATTGTATCCTACTGAATTTGTATCCAAAAAATGCATGCCAAATCCATAAGTCATAAGAAGCTACTGTTTCAAGAATAATGATTGGCTTTTTTTTATGGCCTACGTATTGACCTTGCCATGCCTTTGGACAATTTTTTCACTCCCAATGCATGCACTCTAAACTTCCCAACATACCCGGAAACCCCCGAACCTCCCCAATAGCAAGTAATCTAACAATATCAGTTAGTGTTGGAGATCTCAGATATTCTGGTCCAAAGATTTCAATCACTGAATTACAAAATTGTTACAAACTTTGAATTGTAGTGCTTTCCCTAATACGTATATAATCATCAACTGCATTTGCTGCCACTCCATATGACAATATTCTCATAGCTAAAGTCATTTTTTGTAAGGGAGATAATCCAACAATATGAGCTGCATCTTGTTTTTGAACAAAATATGAATTGCATACTTCGATGACATTCAAAATTCGGAGATATAAAGGACGACGCATTCGAAAAATGTCTCTGAAATATTATAAGTGAATAAACTAGATTTGCCGCAAAATAATCTGCAAAAAATTTCTCATGACCCTGCCTTCTATCGCGGTGTATGTACTTATGGCTTACAACAGAACCACCCATTTTCTTTGAGTTATCAGTTGATTGCAGAATCTGAATCATACTAGCATTATTCATTTCATAAGCCCCCAAAAGTGTGACCATATATTCATCATTAGACTCATTATCAGAGGAGGATGAAGAAGAAGATGATGAAAATGAAGTAAACATCATGGAATTTAAGATAGTCATTATGCTCTATTTTCTTTCAACTATAATCGTATCACTTGTCTGGCGTATGGATAATGTGTTTATATCAGATTTTAGAAGGAAATCATTGTTGGAGCCAACAAAAAATGAAAAATATGTAATGGAGGGAAAAAGAAATACTAAACGAAATGGGAACAGAAAGGGAAGGGAAAAAAAAATTCATAAGCCTTACCGGACGACCCATTCCCTTTTGATGCACACCGTTGGAGCAAGACGTATTAGGTTGAGAAAATCAGCTATTTTTTACTCAGATTTGGTGAAAAAAGTAATGACCCGTTGGAGATGCTCTTACCTACCAGTTTGTCTGTTGGGATTAGCTTTTTAATTTAAGGTGGGTTTGGTTGGAGATTTGGGGAGATAAAGGAAAAATGAAAAGAAAAAAGGTTTGTGAAATTAAGTAAAATATATGTATATTTTATTTATATTTCACCAATCTTTTTTATTTATTTTTCTAAATCTCTTCTCAAATTCTCCAACCAAACACAATATTCAGGAAACAAAATAGGATAGTGAGGGATTTGGTCAAAATTCCCTCTTAATAAATTTTAATATATTAAGAATAAGCAGAAAAAAAATTCTTCAAAAGTCTAACACATACTCGTATTATTAAAATATTAAAATTTAAAATAATATAACTTTTGATGTACATGTCGGTTTTTAATAAAATTAGTATTTTTAGAATTTTTTCATCAAGATATATCAAATAAGATCCATGTTGACTATGAAATTCTTTAAAAAATAAGAATTATTACCGTCAAAATTAATATAAACCATAACAGTAATATGTTACTCCGGTAATATTTTCCAAAAAAAAAATATATTTTACTTTGTCCTTCCTCAATTATATGTTTTCTTCTTAGGGCGTTTATGAAGCAAAATAAATTAGACTGTCTTTTTTATCAAATAAGAGTCTAATGGAGAATGTCACGCCCCATTTTTTATTATTTGGATTCCATTACCAAAACCATTATTATAGATTCAATTTTAGAGATAGCATGCAGAAGCTCATCATATTTAATAAGAAAACTTAAGGAAGAGTTCTCTCAAACGAATGCAACATAAACATAACTAAACAAATTACCCGTAGGCTTACATCATTTAAATCGAGAAGAAGGGTTTAACCCTTTACATCAATGGCATTTCGCCTTCATATATAGAGGCCCTGTGGCCAACAAATAAGGAAGATCCATAATCTTGTATCACATCCTGATAATCACTTGAAAAGATTTAACAACGTGGGATGAACTTATAGTCCAGTAGGGATCTCAACATGATCCTCAACAATAACGACTTACAGATAGCTATGATCATGAATGCTAGTCTCATACCATATAAATAATGTGACATTTTATAACCAAAGTATACATACATACGTACTTTTCTCAAAATCATTCAGTTATTCAACAACACCAAGTTTCACTTTTACTACCCATTTCCCATTTAAACAATTATTACACAATAGCCGTTTTTTTTTTTCCATTTGTGACCAAACACCACACAATATCCATTTTATTTCTTTTTCTTGAAAGTACGCTCACTAACTCTGATTTCCTCACACTATTTATAACCCATCATATATCCAAAGTCCGACTCTCTACGTTCATCGCATTCTCAATCTGAAGTTCAATTTAAGGAGATATTTACAATAACTAATTATTGGTAGGAAACTCCCTCCACCACTCTTTAACACGTCCAAATATGCATAAACACATCTATTCAACACATAAGACGATTCAATCTTACAAATTCATAATCACCATAATACATGACACACACAGTCAAACTGAGACAACGATGATAAATGATCTTTGCTATACATGCCTGAAGCATGGTAAGCCAATGATACATCTCTCCACAGCGCACTGCCAATTTACCAGACGCAAGCTGGAAAGGAATGGTACCTCTGCCAATTCTCCAAGCGCTAGCTAGAAGAGAGTGGTACCTCTCATTATCAGCGCAACACATACACAACCAATTCTCCAGGCACTAGCTGGAAGGGAATGGTACCTCTGATTATCAACGCAGCCAATTCTCCAGGCGCTAGTTGGAAGGGAGTGGTACCTCTGATTATCAGCGCAACCAATTCTCCAGGCACTAGCTGGAGGGGAATGGTACCTCTGATTCTCAGCGCAACACACACAATCGACCATCACAACATGATAAAGTACAACCAACAAGTGTAATACATACACAACACTAATCAACACAACAATGTCATCCTCCACCGATGACCAAGGACAAAACCTCTAACAGAATGTATTAAACACGTATACCATTAACCAATTCCCATGAAACTCTAGTTCAAATTACAACAATAGTAAAAATATATATATATATATATATACAATTCAATCTTAATTTAATTTCTGAAATTCACACAATGTTGGGGTTTTATTCTTCCATTTCAAAATCCAAATTCTCTTATCCTTCTACATTAATATTCTCTGCCCTTTTTACCTCAATCCATTTATTTCAATTCCCCAAAAGAAAATATAACCAACTCAATTTCTTTCATTTCAATTAAGGGATTTCCAATCATGGCTAATGAAATTATGATTTACTCAATTTCTATTTAATGGTAGTGTAACACAATAATATTCAAAACTCATGGGTAATTCCATCCTCTTGAATATACACATTATCAATTCACTACTAACAACTATGAACAACACAACACTAAGTCAATGTTAAGAATTTTATGAGGCTCAATTAATCTCAAATAAAACAACAATTCATCATTTAATTTCCTAAGTTCATAACATGATTTTCTCCCTATTAAAACCCTTTTTTTATCAAATGAGCAATATTATTAAAAGTTTGGGTTTCAACTCTCTCCAAATATAAACATGTTAGTCCACCTTCCAAAATACACCCTACAACAATAATTACCCCATATCTCAACACCCATCTTAGATCCTCATTCATGATTTTCAAAAGAAATCCAAAACAATATGGTTTTTATGCAATATGAACGTACCACATGTCTATCTATAGGTGAAGCATTGAAGAAAATCAAGGAAATTCTTACCTTAAGAGAGAAGAAGAGAAAAAACCCAAAAATCAACCTCGTTGAAATACGATCTCCACCGGTCAAGACGAAGCCCTCGACATGCTCATCATTTTGGTATAAGGAACAAGTGCCAAAATCCCAATGGATTTTTGGGATCAAAACAAAATGCAAAAACTTTGAGGGTTTGAGTAGAGAGAGATGAGAGAAAAAAAGAGAAACATTATAGAGAGAGTGATATATTCAGATATGGGTGAAAAGGGGACAAAAAGAGCAAAATATAGTTGAAAGGCACGAAAAACGAAGCAGAAAACGCTACTGGCCGCACGTGCGGCACCTACTACCGCACGTGCGGAGCGGCCTCCCGCACGTGCGGCTCCCACCCCTGCACGTGTGGTTTCCCTCGCACCTCCACTCGCGCACCTGCCTTTTAGGCAGTGTGCACACAGCACAAATCCCCTATTCCCGTACGTGCGGCCCTGGCCCCCAGCCTAGAAAAACCCCGGCTTCTCTCCCGACACTCTAAAGCCAACCTCGCACCTTCCCGAATGAGTGAAAACTCGTAATTGAAACAAACAAGAGCGAAAATTTTGAGGAGAAGTTCTCAAAAATAACGAATCCAACTGTTGACAAAAACATGGTTTTTTAAAACTCGACATTTAACAACGAAAATTCCAACATAATCTCAAGAGGGCAAAGCAAAATACACACCGGTCATCACAGCTTTCCCACCTTAGGAAATTTCGTCCCGAAATTTAACAACGCCTAAATAAAACTAACACTTCAAGAAGGAGACACAGTACTAAAGAAGACCTCCCAACGAATCAAGAAAACACAGCACTAATTCGTGGCTACAACCAAACTTGGAATACTTTCCCAACTCTAGGTTCAACACCCCGGAATGCCAAAGACACGCAAATCAACAAGGACACCAAAAAAGGCTCACGAATTTCCCTCGACTCACACCACTCATTGGGCCTATGAGACAAGAACAACAACAACCACAGCAACAACACGCATACCCAAAGTGTCCACCACTATATCCCCAAACGCTCCCGAACGCTCAACTCTCCAACACGGAGAATGATAAAATTCCTGCCACAAGATCATTGGTTGCTCATTCAAAAGGAAGGAATTACAACAAAACCCGGCCCAAGACAAGACCCCGGCCTAACAAGCTCTTACAATTCCCATTGATTCATATAACCAAACATACAAAATTCAAGATTTAGCAATACAATTAAAATGGTTACACCATCTCAACTATAAGGGCACAATAACTAACAACTCAACCCTTTTTTTTAAAAAAAAAAACTCATCTTTTTCTCAATTTTGGTAAAAATCATTTCTTTACATATAAGACATTTTCTCAAAGGTGTTCAAGATCCACACCAATCAAAAGCCAATTACATTTTCTGCCTTTTTAGAAAGACCCAAACTCCATTTATTTCCACTTCTATACAACAACCGGTGAGTCTCTATCGTCACCTAATAACGCCCATCACCCACATGGTGATGCCACAACCAACAACAACATAATATCTTCACAATATTAATTAAAAGAGATAAAAACAGTGTTCTTAACACAAGATACCACAATCATACCATTCTGTTCGGCCAATATCATTATATTCACCATGCAATTTATCATCCACACAAGGTAACAAAACGGGTATATAATCTAGTTACGACGAGAATTGTTCACATCATCTTGAATGAAAACTCTTTTTCTTATTTATATCATTTCTCAAAAACTTACTTAAATTCATACTGTTTTTCAATAAAAGATTCATGTAATAAACTTCAAGTTAAACCAATTTATTTTGCAAACATTTTCCCAACACATACCTTAAAATCTCACCCCAAGTTTTTTTTTTTTTTTTTTTTTTTAATGCCATGAAAATTTTCAAAACCACAATCACTTTTCAAATTATTTTCTCAACACACCTGGTGAATCCCCACCATCACCCAATCACATCCATCACACTTATAGTGTTTTCACAATGAGACAACCATATTTCTATAACCACATCAAATAGAAATAATCACGGTGTTAAAAAAAATAATGCAACACACATAACTTTCCGAACTCCGAAAGTTCCATACCAACACAAACATTAGCCAAAAATGAGCATTGATACATGAGGGCCTATGAGTATTCCCAACCAAGAAGCTAACACTTTACCCTGATTCACTGGCTTCAAAAACTTACACAGAGAAGCGCACACCGATAGCCACAGACATACGCAAGGCTCAACGCCCTACGCACAACCCATGGCACCACGTCGCCTTCTAGCTAAATTTGTACTAATTTTCCAAAAGTTCAATTTTACAACCCACATCTAAACCATTCTAAAGTGACTATTTGTCACCCACTTTGATATCGATCAACTTAACTAATCATCTGAGGGTTTCCACTCCCGGTCTTTAAACATCTACATAACATCCCCAAAGGAATTCTACTCACACGCCTAAATGGTGAACACACTCTTATACCCAACACAAGACCGAATAGGTCAACGGCGATCACACGATCCGGGTTACCCAAGACAATTCTTACGAATGATACACTCATTACCTAAGAACACAACCATTCATCAATCCTCTGAAATGCGAATCTCACACTCCCTTAGACATTCTTACATCACTTTCCCAATCTTCACAAAACTCTAAGGTCTCACATTTTCTGAATCTTAACACAATAAAGTTTTAAAATAAAATCTTGGCCCTCATCCTAACACTACGCTAGTCACAAAATTTCCACAGACTTCTCATTTTCCACCAACAATTTCTAAACTAAACAAGAATCAAAGGCCATCACAAGACTATTACAAAATTCAACAGTTGATATACAATAATACTAAGATCATCAATACCCTTAACAACTTTTCATTATACATATATAAAAGAGTGTTCAAGACTCACTACATGCCCAACTCATGAGAGTAAACAAACAACAATACATATACAACACATAGCCATGGTGCCTTAACTTTCCACAGTGCACCGATCAATTACAAAAGTTTCACAATTAATAACATAGATCTCTAAAATGATACTACTACGTTGGTTGAAAAGTCGACCCTCGCGAAGCTCTCAAAGCCTGGCATTCTTGGGTCTGGTACCAATAACATCCCCGACTGGACTGATGGGACAAGGTCCAACTAGATTCTGAAACATCCGAAGAAATAACATGCAAAGGGCAAAAACGTCTAACATGGCCCTGCTGACCACAATCAAAACAAACAACAGTCCTCCAACTCTGAACCTGATTTGGAGCCCGAATCTCACTAGGCCTCCCAACGGATGAGTCTGAAACCCCTGACGAGGACAAAGACTGAGTCTAGGAGTAAGCAAACGCCCGCCTCCACCTCTTACTGAGCCTAGAGTGCTTATGAATCGGGGGAGTTACCGAAGTGGCCTCCTCTCTAACTCGACCAACACTACTAACCATGGCCTTCACATGGGCTGCCGCCTCAACCAAGGCAAAATAATTCCTCCACATAGATCCAACCACCTTCTCCTGGATATCCTCATGTAACCGCCTCTCAAACTTATAACAACGGCGCTCCTCTGTTGCCACCAACTATGGAGCAAATCTCAACAAACTAGTGAACCTCATCTCAAACTGAGCCAAAGAAGTAGCATCCTGGCACAACTCAACAACTGCTCCCTCAACCTTTCCCGAGCAGAATGAGGGAAATACTTGGCCAAAAAGACCTCGGTAAACGCAACCCACGTGGCATCTACAGTGTTCCTAGCATACTTCCACCAGTAATTCGCATCTCCTTTCAATTGGAAGGTCGCCAAAGAAACCCTCAATCCCTTGTCCTCGACTCTAAGCATATTAAGAGTCTTGGCAATCTGTTCCAACCAACTCTCCGCCTCCAGCAGTCTTGCTTCTCCCAAAAACTACGGTGGACCGGAGCAAAGAAACTCCTTAGTAAGCTTGAGGGTACGCCCGTTGTCCCCCTCATCACGAGCTAGAGCGTCTCGCACCGCTTTCACAACCTCGCGTGCAACTTCCTCGCTATAGACGCGTCCCAAGGGCTTTATGTTGTGCTACAGTTCGGACTCAAATGTCAGGTTCTTAATCTGATCTCACAATGTGCAATGTGAGATTGATAAATCACCAAAGAGTCTAAATCTGGCAAATCGTTTTGGAAAACTGATTTTTGTAAAGAAGTGCCAAACATGGACTGTTTTGCCAGATACAGAGTCGCCACCTAAATATCTTATTTTGGGAAATTTAGAAAACCCTGACTCGTGCCTAAGGCCACGTGTTCGTCATCACCAAAGTTGCCTCAGCTCGGGAACTTGGGTACGAGAGGGGAAGGTCATGCAATGAGCACCCCTGCTCGCCCAATCGAAGATCGACCTTTACTAACATGATATCTTTTTTTTGAAAACACATGCGGTCTTATTCTAGTTATTAGCCAAGAATTACTATGTGATGCGCACAACACACAAGTATAGACTAGATCGCCTAAGTTGGAACAAATCATCTCATGTTTGTTTGTTTGAAAATGGTTTGAACGTGCTACTCGCAAGTAGGCTAAAACATGAATTTTGCCACCCTTGAGTGGGCTTAGAAAGCATGATTTTGCCACAATCAAGTGGGCTTAAAACTCGCGTTTCAATGAATTGTTCCAATTCAAGTAATCTAACTTTCACCCACAGGCATTCAAGCAGTTATATCATATAAGCAGTTAGCCTCATGGCACGCATGCGGTCATTTTAACACTCACACTCATGCAAGATGCTAAAGCATAAAAGCTTACCTAATACTCCGAGCCAAAACAATAGCTAGTTAGTAATCAATGCATGATCCTATCTATGTTAAGATGCCTAATGCAACACATGCAAAATGCAACTAGAAATAGGCTCGGCTATCTAAGAATGGCATGTGAAATGCGACAACTCGATACACGTATTCAAGTTGGAATTGAAATACTATGCGGTTAGTATGATGCGCCGAGCCCGGTGCATGCAATACAGATGAATGATGCAAACATGCGAGCATAAGGATGCTATTGAAACATGACCTAAAACTAACCATTGAAAGCAGGTAAGTAAAAAGGAGAAAGACATGAGGTTGGAAGACATTCACACACTCACTGTCACGATCCAAACCCGCCCCTATGGGTTTAGCACCGTAACCGGCCAGTAATCTGAGATTACCGAAGGCCTACTTAACAGTAGAACAGTAAAACAGAGTACAGGGGCCTGGCGGAAGCCAACACAGTAAATAAACAATGTCCAATGAGTTGTGACAGTCTGTATTCCAAAAAGACTTTTCATACATATATGCAGTCAGTGACAAAACAGTATGTACATATATACAATCATTCAGTTCAGGGACCTAATCCCTATTAAACAGTACAGTAACAGTCTATACAGTTCTACGCAATTACTACAAAACAGATGGGGGAATTTCAAACACCCCTAAGCCATAGCTTGACAGGCTCGGAACCTCGTAGTGAGGCACAGTGGTTGACTTGACAAAACTGGAGTTACCCCAACGCTTCTAGCCACGGTCTAGTTCCTGTACACCTACATATATATATATATATGAGTAGTGTGCTAAAGCCCAATGAATAACGTAATGCGTAAAGAGGTTAAGAATAAATGTCTTTACAGTAATGAAAATAGTTCGTTAATTCAGTATATCAGTCATTCAGTCATATGTGGTACATCCATTAGCATAACAGTACAGTAAACAGTAGGTCTTAAAAGACCGAACAGTAAATGATGGCCATCAATCAGTAAACAGTAATGGTTCCAACAAGGGAACCAACAGAGATCTCTGTAATAGTAACAGTAAACAGTAGTTGCTAAGGATGCCACAATACAGTTCAGAATATAGGACATACATTCATTCAATTAACAACATCAGTTCAGAAAGCAGTACAGTTCAATTGTTCAGAAGATAATCATTTTGAACATATCTTTACACAGTTGTTACTCACAGAGTTCTGGGCTACAGTAAAGCTAGAGCGCGTCCCCAGTCGCCAACCCTACACAGTTTACAGATTGAACGCACACTAAGCTACACAATTGGGAAAATAATAACTTAATCCCTAATTTGCCTTGGTGTGGTTCTACATCTATATCCTCATTAAGATGCCTTAAACTAGGCCTAAGAATGCCTAGGATGAAATGAGGATGCAAAGATGCACTTTAAAAGCATTTTCAGAATTTTCAGAAAACAGGGGTTCCGCTCGAGCGTAGGTTAATACGCTCGAGCAGACATGCAGACAAAGGTTTCCGCTCGAGCGCAGACTTGGACGCTCGAGCGTACTGCAAAACAGTCAAAAGTGCTGGATAGGTGAAATTCACGCTCGATTGGGCGCTCGACACCCGCTCGAGTGTAAAACACAAGGTCCCGCTCGAGCGTATATTACCCCGCTCGAGCTGACCCAAAAACAGAACAAAATGCTGGGAGCACGATTTCCATGCTCGAGCGCTAGTCACCCCGCTTAAGCGTGAGTTCAAAATCTGGAATTCTCAGATTTGAACCTCAAGCTCAAATTCAACTACAATTGTATCAAATTCGATTCCTTTGGGCCCATTTCCTGGAAAACACTTCAAAACTCATAGTTTAACATGATTCAAAGCTCAATTGTAAAAATCAAAGCCCAAAGGTGTTCAATTCAAACCCAATTTCAAACCAATATTCATGAACAAGATGAACATGCAACATGCATGGACTTAAATCATTTCAAAGCTTTAAATGCAAGCTCAACTGAGCTAACTCTTACAAAAACATGATGAATTCATGGTCTACTCTCAAAATATAGACATGCAAATGAGGAATGATGAATTACAACCTCAAAACTTATCAATATGCACATGCATGAAACAATTGAGCTCTAATTCAACAATTTGAGCCATATGTTGGCTCTAGACTTTAACTTTGCTGAAAACCATGCAAGAACAAGCTTAAACACAACAATGAGAGGTTGAATTCTCTTACCTAAGTCTCCAATACAAGGTAAGGAAGTTTAATTTGCAACCTATATTCCAATTCTTCAAGCCAATGCACAAAATCAAGTTGAATTCACTCCAAACCTCTCACTCTCCTCTTTTGGTCGGTTGTGATGTTCAATTGTGGCTGATGAAATGTTGCCTAAGCATATAATAAAGCTCAAATATGGTTCATCTAGTGGCCACTAGTGTGGTGTTTTGGTAATTAAGCCAAACTATGTAATTTATCAATATTTAATCTAATTTAATCATACCAAATCAGTTTTCAGATAAATATACTATAAAATCACATAAATTCTACTAATCATGAAACACTAATCAATTTCTGGTTCGGCCGCCGATAAGGCCTTCAATTTGCAATTTAACCATAAAAACACGAACAGATCAATTAACAATCAACAGATAGAAAATGCATTTAAACAGATATAGTCAATCAATCAGTTTCAGATTTTAGTCAATCAGTTCAGTATTTCAATTACTTCAGTTATCAATCATAATCAGTCTTAGTTTAGTAGTAATCGGTAGTTTATCGGTAAACAGTGACGAGGGTTGTTACACTCACGCACACTTATTACAAAATTCGCCTTCTCGACGGAGGGTCCGAATAAATAATACAAATCAACTAATTAATTAACTACCCTAGCTAATTAATTATTACATAACTCTTAACTAATTTAAATAAATTAACTAAGCTATGAAACTAAAGAGACCGTCGTAGCTCCGCCTCGGAATGATTGAATGTGCATGCTCGATCGCCTTGCTCGGAAACCCGTTGCCATGCTACATGTTGCCTCTGTTTGCACTGTTTTGCACCTCTGAAAACTACACAAGTCCTAAAGATGCTTTCGAACCACTCCCTGAACACTATGAGATGTCACCGACCATATAGGAACATCAGCCATGTGGAATTGGTCATCGACCATTTGTGAGAATCTCGGCCAACAATGTTTAGTCGATCGGCACTAAAGATGGCCAGCCGGCCATATCTTCCTGTAGAATGCTGTTTTGCTGCAGAAGAGGACAAACAAATCATGGCAATGCATTTTCAAGGCAATGTGTGCACAAACACCCTCCCTATCATGTCATGAGCTCAAGAGAGTGTAGTGCTCAACCCTCGGGCCATCAATCACGTATGTCGATGCATGATGGCCAAAGAAGCCAAGTGTGCGATTCAATATGGAATGAATGCACAAAAACACATGAATGCCTAGAACTCTATCATGTTGGATCAAGAGTGTCGGCGACCGAGGATTGAGGCACGTTTCGTCACTTCAAGTACGAACGTCCCTCGGTCCTCGTGTTTGGTTCGATACCCCAAACCAAACACAATGCAATGCAAGTATGCCAAGTACAATGCAACATGGGGACATTCATACAATGCAACAAGACTAATGGCATGCAAGCAAACTCAATGCAATATGAGTATGCAAGCAAACATGCAAACATGTAAGCATGCAACAAGTATGCATTAATGTCATGCAATGTAACTAATATGTAATAGACATGCGCCCTAAACATGCAAACATGTAATATGCTAAGCATGCACAATGCAATGCAATCTAAGCATACAAACATACAATGCAATAAGCACGCAACAACATGAAAACCACATACCCAATAGACTTATACTGAAGATGGACAGACCTCAGCCATGCCCAAAAGTAGTGGCCATAAGTGCTAAAATGATGGTAAGAAGAGCGTGAAAATGCAAGACAATCATGCATACCAATTGGCCCAAGTATTAAAGCATAAAGAGGACAACTCTTAAGGACACTTAAAGAGTAGCAAACATGGATATATGACAGCACCATAAGCTCTATAATGATGTTAGGAATGATGCCAAATCACACATATAACACAAACAGAGCATGCAAAAAGGCTCAAAGCTTGAAGCTAGCCAAGAGACTCAAACCGTGACCATGTAAGGCAAGCCCCAAAGGGCCAAGGGGACCCAAAACAGTCCCAAGGTAGGTCAAGATGAGACCAAAACCAAGCTTAAACCTAGCCAACACAAGCTAGAATACAACTCCAAAAGGCATGAGGCAAACAAGGCTACAATGGGGTGTTACACTACACCTAACAATACCAAACATGGCATGATTTAAACAATGGAAAACAGAGTTATGACATATCAAAATAAACCCCAAAACCCACTTAGATGGGATCTCATAGACCTAAGCATGGAGACATACACAATGGTCCATTCATGAGGCATAAAACACCAACTCTTCAAAGCTTTGAAAGGATGGCAAATGCAAGTATATGAGCATGAAACATGGACTGAAATAACATATTAGATGATGCCAAATCATGAAAAATGATCCAAGTAGTGCATGCTAATGACTTGAACATTCAAAGCTAGTAAGCAAAGATGTATGGTAGCTATACAAAGCAATGCATATATGATCAAAACAACACCAAACAGAGCTTTAGCATGCTGAAATATGACCTAAAGTTCCTTTGAGTTGAGCCAAAATATGCAAGTATGATAGTCCAAATGTTAGATGCATGTTAAGGCAATAGAGGGGATTACAAGGCAAGTATATGGTGCATGCAAGAAGCCATTAAACCAACCTAGAACAGAGGTATATCATGACCAAATGACACCAAATACTTGCTGAAATGAAGCCAAAACATGCTAAGCAAACATGCTACCATTATGAGCCAATAACACAAGCATATGAGACACAAGGAGAGAGGGGTGTCCCTCTCCTATACAAGACTCTAAAACTACCTTTCCACCTAGAAAGGTCATGCAAAGGCAAGAACAAAGGCCAAAAGAGGTGGCTCAAAACAAGGCCTAAAAGGGGGTAGACAACCCCCAACCAAAAAGTGACCTTAAATAATCATCTTAAGCACACAAAAACAGAACTTTTTTCAGTTTATAGTTAAGCTTAAAACAATATGCAAATAGGTCTAAAAGCTTAAGCCAAAATGGGGAAACAAAAGGTTAGTTGCTCACCCTTGAAGAACACCTTCAAGAACACAACTCCAGCCACTCCCTTGGATCAAAACCAGCCCAAGAACTCTGAAACCAACTTCCTAGTGCCTCAGCAACCAAAGGAAGGTGTTCTACTAGGTGCTATAGTGCAAAAGTATGAACAAAATACACTTTTAAGGCACCAACACACACACAAATATAGAGAGAGAGGGAGATATATAGAGAGAGGGATATATGAACTCTATATCTATTTTGCTGAACCTCTGGAAAAGGAGAGGAGGCTCCCTTCTTATAGAAATCCAATTCTCAAGCTTGTTGAACAAGCTTAAGTCTTGGGGCAAATCCCTTCATACACGTGTATGGAGGATCAGAATTGTGCATACCAGCTGGCACAGCTGGCACAAAATATCTACAAAAAGCAGATGGAAAGGGCTCAGCCAGAAAATATGGCCGATCGACCAACATAAGTGCCGATTGACCAAAAAAAGGTGCCGATCGGCCAAAACTTTTGGTCGATGGCAAGAAAACAAGGCCAATGGCTTCAAGCCTTGGCTAATGGGTTCAGGGGATGGCAAACAAGCCACCCTCTTCCCTCAGAAGCAAAACCACAAATCCTTGGTCCACAACCAAGCACAAAACAGATAAATTGAGAGATCCTAAGGCAAGGCATGCAGCCGAGACCTTAGGGAACTCAAAACGAAAACGAAAACGAACACGAACATGAATGATCATCGAGTGTTCAAACGATAACGTCCAAATCTTGAGGACGGTAAAAAATAGGGTGTCTACACTCGCCGACAGCCGATGTTGTAACGACAGGTGCTAGGGGAACCACCATGCGCGTACCGACACCCTTAGTACTCATCCGCCCTCTATTTCCTCGTGCAAACATCCTATAAGATTCGAAAACAAAATCAACTAAATGCATATTGCAATAGCCTCCCCGAGGCACACACTCGCCACCACTAAGTTACAAAACACACTTAACCCCCGAAACATACAATTCCCAATGCATATAAACAATTTAAACATCTAAACACAAAATCGAATCAAGTCCACAAGGATAGCCACTCGTCCCGAAACTCCTAAGAATTCTTATCGGAAACCACGTTGATTAGGCGTGTTTCCAAGAGGACCTCAAAGTAAGTTCATCGGTCACAAGTACTATCCAAGAAACTTAATCCCATGCTTACATAAATGCAACACATAAGCCCTAACATTTATCCTAACTATATGCAACGTCCTCACCAAGCATAGCAAACCCTTTTGTGGTAAAAACCACTTTCCACGAGCCCAAGGTATTCAAACTCGGCTCACTCTGATACCAAGTTGTCATGCCCCACTTGTTATTACTTGGATTCCATTACCAAACCCTTTATTATAGATTCAATTTCAGAGATAGCATGCAGAAGCTCATCATATTTAATAAGAAAACTTAAGGAAGAGTTCTCTCAAATGAATATAAAACAAATACAACATGAACATAACTAAACAGATTGCCCATAGGCTTACATCATTTAAATCAAGAGGAAGGGTTTAACCCTTTACATCAATGGCATTTCGCCTTCATATATAGAGGCCCCGTGGCTAACAAATAAGGAAGATCCGTAATCTTGTAGCACATCCTGATAAGCACCTGAAAAGATTTAACAACGTGGAATGAACATATAGTCCAATGGGGATCTCAACATGATACTCAACAATAACAACTTACAGATAGCTATGATCATGAATGCTAGTCTCATACCATATAAATAATGTGATATTTTATAACCAAAGTATACATACATACGTACTTTTCTCAAAATCATTCAGTTATTCAACAACACCAAGTTTCACTTTTACTACCTATTTCCCATTTAAACAATTATTACACAATAGTCGATTTTTTTTTTTCCATTTGTGACAAAGCACCACACAATATCCATTTTATTTCTTTTTCTTGAAAGCACGCTCACTAACTCCGATTTCCTCACACTATTTATAACCCATCATATATCCAAAGTTTGACTCCCCACGTTAATCGCATTCTCAATCTTAAGTTCAATTTAAGGAGATATTTACAATAACTAATTATTGGTAGGAAACTCCCTCCACCACTCTTTAACACGTCCAAATATGCATAAACACATCTATTCAACACATAAGACGATTCAATCTTACAAATTCATAATCACCATAATACATGACACACACAGTCAAACTGAGACAACGATGATAAATGATCCTTGCTTTACATGCCTGAGGCATGGTAAGCCAATGATACATCTCTCGATAATGCACTGCCAATTTACCAGACACAAGCTGGAAGGGAATGGTACCTCTGCCAATTCTCCAGGCGCTAGTAGGAAGGGAATAATACCTCTCATTATCAGCGTAACACACACAGCCAATTCTCCAGGCACTAGCTGGAAAGGAATGGTACCTCTGATTCTCAACGCAACACACACAACCGACCATCACAACATGATAAAGTACAACCAACAAGTGTAATACATACACACCACTAATCAACACAACAATGTCATCCTGCACCGATGACCAAGGACAAAACCTCTAACAGAATGTATTAAACACGTAATACCATTAACCAATTCCCATGAAACTCTAGTTCAAATTACAACAATAGTAAAAATATATATACATATATATATATATATTTATAATTCAATCTCAATTTAATTTTTGAAATTCACACAATGTTGGGGTTTTATTCTTCCATTTCAAAATCCAAATTCTCTTATCCTTCCACATTAATATTCTCTGCCCCTTTTACCTCAATCCATTTATTTCATTTCCCAAAAAGAAAATATAACCAACTCAATTTCCTTCATTTCAATTAAGGGATTTCCAATCATGGCTAACGAAATTATGATTTACTCAATTTCTATTTAATGGTAGTGTAACACAATAATATTCAAAACTCATGGGTAATTCCATCCTCTTCAATATACACATTATCAATTCACTACTAACAACTATGAACAGCACAACACTAAGTCAATGTTAAGAATTTTATGAGGCTCAATTAATCTCAAATAAAACAACAATTCATCATCCAATTTCCTAAGTTCATAACATGATTTTCCCCTATTAAAACCCTTTTTATCAAATGAGCAATATTATTGAAAGCTTGGGCTTCACCTCTCTCCAAATATAAACATGTTAGTCCATCTTCCAAAATACACCCTACAACAATAATTACCCCATATCTAAACCTTACACAACCCATCTTAGATCCCCATTCATGATTTTCAAAAGAAATCCAAAACAACATGGTTTTTATGCAATATGAACATACCACATGTCTATCTATAGGTGAAACATTGAAGAAAATCAAGGAAATCCCTACCTATAGACACCCCATTTTTGACCGTCCTCAAGACTTGGACGTCATCTTTTGAACACTCGATGATCATCCCTGTTCATGTTCGTTTTGAGTTCCCGGAGGTCTCGACTGTGTGTCTTGCCTCAAGATCTCTCAACTTGTCTGTTTTGTGCTTGGTTGTGGACCAGGCGCTTGTGTTTTTGCTTTTCAGGGAAGAGGGTGGCTTGTTGGCCATTACCTCAACCCATCGGCCAAGGCATGAAGCCATCGGCCTTATTTTCTTGTCATCGGCCAAAAGTGTTGGCCGATCGGCACTCTTTTTAGTCGATCGACCCTTGTGTTGGTTGATCGGCCATGTTTTCTGGTCGAACCCTGTTCATTTGCTTTTTGCAGATATTTTATGCTAGCTGTCACAGCTGGCATCCACAATTCCCCCCCTTCATACACGTGTATGGAGGGATTTGTCCCTTGCTTTAGCTTGCTTAGGAAGCTTAGAATTTGGACATCTATAAGAAGGGAGCCCCTCTTCCCTTCTTAGAGGTTCTGAAAATTTAAGGTTAGAGAGTTGTATCTATCTATCTCTATATCTCACTCTCTTCACATGTTTGTGTGTGTGCCTGTGCCTTAAAGGTTGTTTTGTTCGTACTTTTGCACTAGAGCACCTAGTAGAACACCATCCTTGGTTGCTGAGGTCCTAAGTAGTTGGTGTTAGGGTTCTTAAGGTGATTTTGATCAGAGAAACCTACTGGTGTTGTGTTCTTGGAGTTGTTCTTCAAGGGAGCGAAACTTGCTTTTAATACCCCATCCTTGCTTAAGCTTTTAGCCCTTCTTGCTTATTGTTTTAAGCTTAGATATTAACTGATAAAAGTTCTATTTTTACTTGCTCTAGACCTTTGTTTAAGGTCTCTTCTTGGTTTGGGGTTGTTTACCCCCTCCAAGGCCTTGTTAGGACTTGTTTTAGGCCATCCTTTTTGGCCTTTGTTCTTAGCTTTGCATGGTTTTGAGGTCTTAAATAGGAGAGGGTCATTCCCTCTCCTTGTTGTCTTGAATGCTTGCATAAATGACCTATGTTGGTGGCTTGTATGCTTAGCTTGTTTTAGCTTCATTTCAGTGTGTATTAGGCTTTGTTTTGCCATAATATACCTCTATTTGAAGTTGGTTTAATGGCCTCTTATATGCTTCATATACTTGTCTTGCAATCCTCTTGTTTGCCTCATCATGTTGTAACACGTCATTTTAGCATGATTTTGGCTCAACTCCATGAAACTTTTAGCCTTGTTTTACCATGCTAGAGCTCTGTTTCGCCTTGTCTTAGTCATGCTTGCATTGTTTTGTATAGCTACCATGTAATCTAGCTTGTTAGCTTTGAGTGTCCAAGTCACTAGCATGCTTTACTTGGGTCATTTCAGTGATTTGGCATCACTTTATGTTATTTTAGTCCATATAGTATGCTCATATACTTGCACTTATCACTCCTTTAATGTTTTAAAGAGTTGATGTCTTATGCCTCATGAATGGACCATTGTGTATGCCTCCATGTTTAGGCCTCTAGGATGCCATTTCAATGTGTTTTTGGTCTTGTTTTAACATGCCATAACTCTGATTTTGGTTGCTTAAATCATACCATGTTCGGTTTTGATAGGTGTAGTGCAACACCCTTTTTGTAGCCTTGCATGCTCCTTGTTTTGAGCCCACCTTTCTAGCATGTTCTGGTCTCGGCCATTGCATGTTTTAGGCTCATTTTGACATGATTTATGACTATTTTTGGTTATACTTGCCATATGCTCTTTGTTTTCTATAGCTTTGGTTCAAGTTTCTTTGCTAGTCTTAGGCTTTAAGCCTTATGCATGCTATGACTATGATTATATGTGTGATTTGGCATCTTTTCTAACATCATTTCAGAGCATGTAGTGTTGTCACACTTGCATACTTTTCACTCTTTTAAGTGTGCTTAAGAATTGGGTCTTCATGCCTAGGTGATAGGCCAATTAGTATGCATGTTTGTATATGCTTTTGTCCCTAATTTCTTAGCATTTTGGCCACTGATTTGGGCATATTTGAGAGTAGCCCATTTTGGTTTGAGTCCATCTTACCATGTTGTTGCATGCTTGTTTCATTTTGCATGTTGTTGCATGCTATGCATGTTTGCATATTTAGGTTGTATGCCTATTGCATATTGTATGCTTGCATGCTCATGTTGCATTAGATTTGTATCATGCTTGAGTTGTTTGCATGCTTGCTTGCATGCTTAGGTCGCATTGCATTGTGTGTGCATTCCCTTGCCTCTTGATCAAGTATGATAGAGGTTGGGGCCGCCTTATGTGTTGTATGCATTTCATTTGATATAAATTGTACACTTGGCACCTTTGGCCATCATGCATTGAAATGCGTGCTTGGTGGCCCGAGGGTCGAGAACCATACTCCCTTGAGCTCATGACATGATAGGGAGCGTGGTTGTGCATACATTGTCTTAAAAATGCATTGTCATGCTCTGTTTGTCCTCTGCTATAGCAAAACAGCATTCTACAGGAAGATATGGCCGGTCGGCCATCTTCAATGCCGGTCGACTACAAACATCTGGCCGATAGCCATACTTTTGGTTGATGACCTTTTTACCTTGGCCGATGATCCTATATTTTGGTCAGTGACCTCCCACAACACTCCGGGAGTGGTTCAGAAGCATCCTTGAGACTTGTGCAGTTTTCAGAGGTGCAAAGCAGTGCAAACAGAGGCAACACGTGGCATGACAACGAATTTTCGAGCAAAGCCGACCGAGCATGCATTCGTCCCTCTTCCTGAGGCTGTTTTTACTGTTTTCATAGCTTAATTAATTTGTTTAATTAGTTAAGTGTTGTGTAATAATTAATTAGCTTGTTATTTAGTTAACTAGTTAATTTGTATTATTCTTTTGCTCCCTCCGTCGAGAGGGCGCAATTTTGTAATAAGCGTGCGTGTGTGTGATGCAAGTCTTCCAACCTCCATTTCTTTCTCCCTTTTACTTAACCGCTTATATGGTTAGTTTTAGGGCATATTTCAATTAGCATCCTTATGCTATGCATGTTTGCATCATTCATCCGTATTGCATACACCGGGCTCAACGCATCATACTAACTGCATTGTATTTCAATTCCTACTTGAAAACATGTATCGAATTGTCGCATTTCATATGCCATTTTAGATTAGCCGAGCCTATTCTAGTTGCAATTTTCATGCGATGCATTAGCCATTTTAACATGAACTAGGATCATTCATGATTTCTAACTAGTTTCTTGTTTTGACTCAGAGTACACTATAAGTGTTTATGCTTTAGTATCTTGCACATGTGTGAGTGTTAACATGACAACATGCTTGCCATGAGGCTAACTGCTTATATGATATAACTGTCTGAATGCCGGTAGGTGAAGGTTGGATTACTTGAATTGGGACAATTAATTAAAATCTGCATTTTAGCCAACTCGCGAGTAGCAAGCTTCAAACCATTTTCAAACAAATGAAAATGCAATGCTTTGTTCCAAATTAGTCGATCTAGTCTATACTTGTGTGTTGTGCGCATCACATAGTAAATTCTAGCTAATAACCGAAATAAGAATGCATATGTTTTCAAAAACAAGATATCATGCTTAGTACAGGCCGATCTTTGATCGGGTGAGCGGGGGTGCTCATAGATGACCTTCCCCTCTTGTACCCAAGTTCCCGAGCCGAGGAAACTTTGGTGATGACGGACACGTAGCCTTAGGCACGAGTCAGGGTTTCCTAAATTCCCTAAAAAATAAAATATTTAGGTGGCGACTCTGTATCTGGAAAAGCAGTCCATGTTTGGCACTTCTTTACAAAAATCAGTTTTCCAAAACGATTTGCCAGATTTGGACTCTTTGGTGATTTATCAATCTTACATCACACATTGTGAGATCAGATTAAGAACCGTGACATTGAGTCTGAACTATAGCATGAAGCCCAAGGGCGCACCTACAGTTTCTGGCGACTCTGCTGGGGACTTAGAGAACTTGACTCGAACTCATGATATCTTGTTTTGATTACACTTATGTCTCTCTTTGCATTGCATTTGCATTGGTGCTCCTAGGACACCGTGTTTGCTGTATGCTATTCCTGAACGATTTGCCAGAGGCTTACTTTGAGAAGCGTGCCATAAGGCTGACCGGTTGCGGGCTCTGCCACGACGGGAACACAAACCCGGAATTTTACCGGGCACCTTTTTTGACCATTCGACCTAGTGCATATTCGGAATCCATAGTGACTATTCCAAACTAGGACAGGTTGCTACCCAATTATAGGTTGTTTGAAACCGCTGTGTGCGTAGTAAAACCCTAGCTCCTGACAAAATAGGACAGGGAAACCCTACCCCAACATAGGGGTGTTTTGGCTCTCATTTGCTTGCTATGTGCTTTTTTTAGAGTGTGCCTCTACAAGGAATGCACATATCAGTTTGCAAGTCTGAGTATCAGGCCCGCGGGCATCAGTATTTTGAGAATTAGCTATATCTGCGGGTATCGGATTCAGTTTTGGGGCAGTAATTTGGGGAACAGTGATCAGTGGTCGAATACAGTTATTCAGCTATGTTTATGTCTATTCTGGTGAAATTGGGCTGAGATGCTGCCTGTTTTCTCTTTCAGTTTAGAGATTCGGTGAGGCAAGGCAGAAAAAGGCTAGTCAAGGCTCACCGGTTCGTCAGATCCATCAGACACCAGTCACATCACCTCTGTTCAGTTCAGCAGACTCATGATGACGTAGAATTCAGAAGAAATTGTGGTCATGGCAGCAGCACTAAACCAAGGAATCACCATATAGGGTGAGACCGATGTTGAGATGCAATGTCCGCCCAGGTCACCTGCCGCACATCCAATTTGGGAACCTTAATTATTTCAAACCCGTGAGCCCACCACTTTTGAGCTGATGGGAATGATCGACGATCTTCAGAGATCTGTTGCTGATCTAGCCTACGGAATATCGGCTCCATTGTCGACCATGTCACATGCCGGGAATTTCATGCCGGAAGAGCCCCTGCTATTGGGGCGAATTGTAATTGAACTCAGTTAACCCGAAGCCATCCCAAGTTTCGGCAATGACATGTTGACAACAACAGGGCTTCGCACTGATATAGCAACCCAAACCTTCGACCAAGCTAAGGCTAGTGGAAAGAACAAGATGGGGGCAGACACTGATCCCTATGAACAACTTTTGCAGGGTGTTGAGGCTTTGAAAGCCGGGAGACTGAACAAACAGTAAGTGCTCGCAGTTGCTACAAAAACTGTGGATGACACTTTCGTCACTCAGAAAGAGGGCAGTTCAAGCCAAGGGAAAAATCGGGAGAAAGACCGTCGTGCCAGACTCGTTCCTCTCAACCCTAATTCTGTATTCGGGAAAGATCAGAAAACCAAATTAGCGCCTGCCGACCCCTTTGCTAGTGCGTCCAGCAAAAGTCCACAAACCTCGAAGTATCTACCCCGAGGTCGCAAGGTCTTCCATGCCCTCTACATGCCTTTATCCAAGGCTCTTCAAGTCCTTGCTGAAAAAGGGCATCTCAAACCCCTCGAGCCTTGGCCTCTCCCTAGTCGTCTTCCATCAAGTCATGACGCTACTCAGTACTGTGCGTACCATCAACAAACCGGTCATAGCACCGACAATTGCTTCCGTCTTCGCCATGAGGTACAGGACTTGATTGACAATGAGGTCATTCTCCCACCAAGATCAGCAAAGTCTACTGTCACTGGATCAGTGAACCTGGAGGATAATGTGATGTGATCGGGGGATGAACCACCTGCGGGCGGCACTCAGTTTACTTCAGATGTGGCGTATGGCACGCTCTATTTTGAGCATTTGTGAATGTTAGTTTTTGTACTTTCTGACTTGGGTTTTCAGTCAGTTTTGTTATTTTGTATATAGTCAGTCTTTTTTGAACTATGTCAGTTGGGTCTGTCTTATTGTATCGAGTCAGTCTTGTTGCATAGGAGTCGAGTGATTCCGGGGGGTGTTACCACGAATATCACTATTTTGTTTTGTGTTTGTTTTTTCATTTTCTTTTGAGTCTGTTTCTGCCTTGGAGCCAGTTGTGCCAACAGATCTGAATGAAACAACAATGTTTTTTACACTTTTGTGTTTGTTTCTGCCTTACGCCGGTTGTGCCAGAAGTTTGAATGAAACGACAAGGCATTTTCACCTCCTTCTTCTGTGCCTTTAAGTCATTGTATTGACCTAAGTTTTTCAAAACTTTTTGAACATTGTGATTGAAAACAAAGAGGAAGGAATTCCTTGGGATTTGTAAAAATTTGATCAATTGAGAGAAAGAGAGGCGTGCTAAGCCCTTAATGAATGAAATCATGTTTGTTAATGTGAGTACTGAGAAGGATCCTGGCTTGATCCAGATTGGTTCCTCTTTGTCTTCAGCGCGAGCGACTAGTTGCTTTCTCAAAAGATTTCAAAAATATTTTGCGTCGTCCTGCGAAGACCTGTGTGGAATCGCTCTTGAGATTGTGCAGCTTAGGATCGCTCTCAGCCTCAAGACTCAACCCCTTTCACACCTTGAACTTGGATTCAAAATGTTCAACGGTCAACCATAATGTGAGGCCTGTGTGGCCAGGTTTGAAGCAACCCTTGGACTAGGGGCAAGAAAAGTTAGATCAAGAAGGTCAGACGTCGTCAAAAGAAAGCTTGCAAAGCTGGATGAGAAGCACCCCTCAAATTAGGGGCAAAAGATGTCAGATAATGCGCTTGAAGAGTCAAAGATGAAGATCGGCAAGAATGCCAAATCCCAGAATGGAGAAAAGAAGAAAGTATTGCTGAAGGACAACCGATTTCCTATCCACAACACTAGGGGCAAATTCAGCCCCCATTGGATGGACTTCTACAGCATCAACAAACAGCAGCCGTTCTTCTGGATTCAGATGGGTTTGAGATCCAAAAACCATTTGGCATGGACCAAACTACACTTTTACCCTTGAGAGGCTCGCTGGGCCGAAAACCCGGAAGGGCGATCCAGGCAAAAGTTAGAGCAAGAAAAAGCAAAAAAAAAAAATGAAGAAAATGCGAAAAGTGAAAAAAAAAAAGAAAAGATAGAAAAAAAAAAAGAAAAAAAGAATTAAAAAGAAAAGAAAAACAAAGCTCGCAAGGTTGAAAACCCAAAAAGGGTGGCCTTGGCGAAAGTTAGAGCGCAAAATGAGAGGTTAATACACGAGTGTACCTTAACCGAAACTACGTAAGGCTTGATTCCCATGTTTGGGATACGTAGGCAACTTCATTTTGAAGTCCAGCCACAAACACTTCCAAATCGATTGTGTCCATGTAATGGCTCTGATCATCTTTGTTTTCTCTGTATCCGAGAGTTCGGTTGTGATTGCCACCTTGAGAGCTGGTTACAGCGTACTGCGGTACTATTCAAACAAGGGGCAACTTTCTATTGCCATTCAGTGTGCTGCGGTACCATTTAGACAAGGGGGAACTTTCCATTGCCATACAATGTACTGCGGTCAAACAAGGGGCAACTTTTCGTTGCCATGCAGCGTCCTTCAGATAAGGGGCAGTTTTCCATTGTTATGAATCTGAGGTTATGCATCTCAAGAGTAGGTTCCGTGCTCGTTGAGCAGTGGACTTTTGCAAAAACAGTTTCTGAGAATTTTTACTAAGGTTGACTGATTTTCTTGAAAATTATTCCATTTTTTCAAAACTGGACCATTTCTTTGACCTAAAAAAGGAAAATTTTCAGTGCTCATAGCTTGACTTGCGTGATTTCAAATCAGAAAATTGAACAAGCATGTTAATCAAACTCTTATATTGATCAAAATTGTTTTAGCAGAAAGCCAAAACAAAAAATGGTCAAAATGATGAACTAGGGGCACAGTTAAGTCAGGTGTTCTGTCTTTTCCCTATTGTCACCACACTTGCCAGAAAGGGCACTCTACCTGTCAGAAAAGGACACAACTGAAACCAAGAATAAAGGGTTGAAAGCTCTCTCATCCTCTGAGCAACGAGGTATCAAACCAAGTGCGAAGCATGAATTGGAATGGATCAGGATATTCCACTCCCTCATCTGGACTCATTTGATCACGTCCAAACTCCCCAACAGAGCATCGTCAATCGATGTTAGCTGCAAATCTGCTGCACACCCAGTTGTAACGTAACCCCTCTGTGAGAAAGTTCACTGTTGTGAGCAGAAGAAAGAAAATCTAGCAGAATGCTAGGGGCAAGAACCCGTAACTTCTTGTTTATCCATCAACCACCTAGGGGAGGGATAAAAAATGAGAGATTAAAGAATAGAGATGCGCGCTGAGAGAAAAAGTGAGAAAATGGCTTTTTCAGAAAAAAAAAGAAGAAGAAGAGAGCCTGAGGGCTGAATGATGTGAGAACCACAAATAAGAAAGGGTGGGAAACAATACCCAGAGAAATAGGCTCCCTATGCACGTCTGAGTGTCGTGTCTTTTGCTTTGTCTCGATTCTTGTTTTGAGTCGTTTCGAGTGTTTCTCGATGTGTTTAGGTTGTTTACCTTTTGTCTTTCTTTATTGAGTCATTTTGTGCTGTGTTCAGTCGTAGGCTCAATACCCGGTTAAGAACTCATTTATTAATTTTAAAAATAAAATCGTTTTGCGCTCAGAGTGCTGTGTTATTCTCCACATTTGTGCAAAACAGGATTTGTTCTTTCATAAAACTGCAGGGTTCAACCCAGGTCATATGCGAACAACAAAACTAGGACCTATCTGAAGCTATCTAGGTTCCAGACTGCAAAGCAAAAGAAAATAGGGAAAATTTTGAGCATCTGAGTGTATTTCACCTTCAGAAAATTCCGAGATTGCCTTCCATATACACCTCCTCAAGCCTTGTCAATGCTCCAAAGTTTGAGTGCGCCTCTACCTCAAGCTCAAGATCAAGCTTGTTTCAAAGCCAGAATGGCAATAAAAATCCTCTCCCTAAGTATCATTCCCTGCCAGGGGCATCTCAGCCGTGTTTGCAATGAGTTCCTAGGAAACCAACTGCGACGGTGGAAACTAAAGTTCGAATGGCTGATGTCTAGAACACAAAGGTTTGGAATTTTCGAGACTAAAGTCTGGTTTAAATACCCAGGGGTGTATCCCCGGCTTGAAATTTGTATGGAAGCCCCATAGGTTGAGATAGCATGTGTATGCACCTCAATTCTGGATATTGAACCAACCTAGTCTGTCACCCCGTTAGAGAATAGGAAAAGTTGCGAATATGGTCAGGAAGAAAGATGGCGTCCAAAGTGTTCTACGTGAAGAATCTTTGTCAGTATTTCAGAACTTTTGTACTATGGGTTCAAGGTAAGAGTTCGAAGAACACACAAGGGGAGATCCCTGTCAGAGTAGAGCAGTTCATCACCACTCGCCCTATGAGGTGCTTTCTAAAGCGCCTCTTTGTCTGTTTATTGCATTCTCTAGATATCATGCTCTACATTGCTTGTAACATGTATCATATCATCACACATATTGCAAAAATTTATCTTGTACTATACTTATTCTTGTTGTCGCATAGAATATACACGTTACATTGGATGTGCGTCGTTGATCTTTTTGCATAGAGTATGTACATTACATGGAACACGTTTTAACCTTGCTTGCATAGAATGTGCACTTCTCACCCTGGCATGAAATGCGCATCTTAATGTTGCATGGAGCATACATTTCTTGCACTTGCCTTGCTATGCATGTCTCACGTACATTGTTATGCACACTTCTCCTGCATTGTTATGCACCGTTCCACCTGCATTGTTATGCACCCTCTTCATTTGCATTGTTATGCACACTTTACTTGCGTTGTCACGCACCTTACTTGCATTGCTATGCACACCTTACTTGCGTTGTCATGCACCTTTATTTGCATTGTTATGAACGTTACACTTGCATTGTTATGCACGTTTCAGTTGCATTGTTATGCACGCTCCAGTTGCATTGTTATGCACACTTTACCCGCATTGTTATGCACACTTTACCCGCATTGTTATGCCCTTTTCACCCGTATTGTCATGCACACTTCACTTGCGTTGTCACACACGTTTCACCCGCATGTTATGCATTTTTCACTTGCATTGTCATGCACACTCCAGTTACATTGTCATGCACACTCCAGTTGCATTGTTATGCACACTCTAGTTGCATTGTTATGTACCTTTTCAGTTGCATTGTTTTGCATATCTATCTTGCGCTGTCACGCACGTTACTTGCATTGTCATGCACATCTATCTTGCGCTGTCACGCACGTTTTACTTGCATTGTTTTGCATATTTATCTTGCGCTGTCATGCACATTTCTTGCATTGTTTTGCTCATCTATCTTGCGTTGTCACGCACGTTACTGGCATTGTTTTGCACACTCTTTACTTGCGTTGTCACGCGCGTTTACTTGCATTGTTATGCATCGTTCCACCTGCATTGTTATGCACGTTTCACTTGCATTGTTGTGCGCTCTCCACTTGCATTGTTATGCACACTTCATTTGCGCTGTCATGCACGTTATTTGCATTGTATTGCATTGTACCTATCAAGTTTCTTTCTCATTCATGCACGATATTGTATGTACAGTTCATTCAAAGAAGTTCCGTTTAAGATCATTCACCTTTTGTGTATCCATCACACTTTGTTCACTTAGTGCATCTATCACACTTTGTGTTCACCTTTAGTGTATCCATCACACTTCATTCACTTTAGTGTATCCATCACACTTCATTTGCTTTAGTGTATCTATCATACTTTGTTCACTTAGTGCATCTATCACACTTTGTGTTCACCTTTAGTGTATCCATCACACTTCATTCACTGTAGTGTATCTATCATACTTTGTTCACTTAGTGCATCTATCACACTTTGTGTTCACCTTTTGTGTATCCATCACACTTTGTTCACTTAGTGCATCTATCACACTTCGTGTTCACCTTTAGTGTATCTATCCTACTTTGTTCACTTAGTGCATCTATCACACTTTGTGTTCACCTTTTGTGTATCCATTACACTTTGTTCACTTAGTGCATCTATCACACTTTGTGTTCACCTTTAGTGTATCCATCACACTTTGTTCACTTAGTGCATCTATCACACTTTGTGTTCACCTTTGGTGTGTCCATCATACTTTGTTCACTTAGTACATCTATCACACTTTGTGTTCACCTTTCGTGTATCCGTCACACTTTGTTCACTTAATGCATCTATCACACTTCGTGTTCACCTTTAGTGTATCCGTCACACTTTGTTCACTTAGTGCATCTATCACACTTCGTGTTCACCTTTAGTGTATCCATTACACTTTGTTCACTTAGTGCATCTATCACACTTTGTGTTCACCTTTCGTGTATCCGTCACACTTTGTCCACTTAGTGCATCTATCACACTTTGTGCTCACCTTTAGTGTATCCGTCACACTTTGTTCACTTAGTGCATCTATCACACTTCGTGTTCACCTTTAGTGTATCCATCACACTTTGTTCACTTAGTGCATCTATCACACTTTATGTTCACCTTTTGTATATCTATCACACTTTGTTCACTTAGTGCATCTATCACACTTCGTGTTCACCTTTAGTGTATCTATCATACTTTGTTCACTTAGTGCATCTACCACACTTTGTGTTCATCTTTTGTGTATCCATTACACTTTGTTCACTTAGTGCATCTATCACACTTGGTGTTCACCTTTCGTGTATCTATCATACTTTGTTCACTTAGTGCATCTATCACACTTCGTGTTCACCTTTAGTGTATCCATTACACTTTGTTCACTTAGTGCATCTATCACACTTTGTGTTCACCTTTAGTGTATCTATCATACTTTGTTCACTTAGTACATCTATCACACTTTGTGTTCACCTTTTGTGCGTCCATCACACTTTGTTCACTTAGTGCATCTATCACACTTTGTGTTCACCTTTTGTGTATCTAGCATACTATGCTCACTTTGTATATCTATCACACCTTTGTTCACTTTGTGTATCTATCACACTTCGTTCGCTTTGTGTATCTATCGCACATGTTCGTGAAAATTGCATAATTTTCTTACATCCTTTCTGCATGAAATGTAGTTCGGTCTATGATTCCTGCGTGTGGCGTGTTTACTTACTTGCTTTTGTACGAGTTTGCTGTAGAATTTCTTTGCATAACATTTGCATGATGTTTCTTTATAGCCCTCTTTGCATAATCATAAGTTATATTCGGCATCGTGCATGTTCCTTGCATTTTGCCCCTACCTTCAGGCATATATCTTGTTGTCTTGTATGCTTGTCTAAGTCTTTGGCCTTGTCAAAAATGGGTCGTCTCTGGGCTTTGACATTCACTCCCGTCATTGTTATGACTTTCAAGTTCTGTCAAAGAGGGGCAACTATAGACACCCCATTTTTGACCATCCTCAAGACTTGGACGTCATCATTTGAACACTCGATGATCATCCCTGTTCGTGTTCGTTTTGAGTTCCTAGAGGTCTCGGCCACGCGCCTTGCCTCAAGATCTCTCAACTTGTCTGTTTTGTGCTTGGTTGTGGACCAAGCACTTGTGTTTTTGCTTTTGAGGGAAGAGGGTGGCTTGTTAGCCATTACCTCAACCTATCGGCCAAGGCATGAAGCCATCGACCTTGTTTTCTTGCCATCAGCCAAAAGTGTTGGCCGATTGGCACTCTTTTTAGTCGATCGGCCCTTGTGTTAGTCGATTGGCCATGTTTTCTAGCCGAACCCTGTTCATCTGCTTTTTGCAGATATTTTGTGCCAGCTGTCACAACTGGCATCCACAATTCCCCTCCTTCATACACATGTATGGAGGGATTTGTCCCTTGCCTTAGCTTGCTTAGGAAGCTTATAATTTGGACTTCTATAAGAAGGGAGCCCCTCCTCCCTTCTCAGAGGTTCTGAAAATTTAGGGTTAGAGAGTTGTATCTATCTATCTCTATATCTCCCTCTCTTCACATGTTTGTGTGTGTGCTTGTGCCTTAAAGGTTGTTTTGTTCATACTTTTGCACTAGAGCACCTAGTAGAACACCATCCTTGGTTGCTGAGGTCCTAAGTAGTTGGTGTTAGGGTTCTTGAGGTGATTTTAATCAGAGAAACCTGCCGGTGTTGTGTTCTTGGAGGTGTTCTTCAAGGGTGAACAAACTTGCTTTTAATACCCCATTCTTGCTTAAGCTTTTAGCCCTTCTTGCTTATTGTTTTAAACTTAGCTATTAACTGATAAAAGTTCTGTTTTTAATTGCTCTAGACCTTTGTTTAAGGTCTCTTCTTGGTTTGTGGTTGTTTACCCCCTCCAAGGCCTTGTTAGGCCTTGTTTTAGGCCATCCCTTTTGGCCTTTGTTCTTAGCTTTGCATGACCTTTCTACCACTAAAATCCAGAGAATTTTTAGTGGTGGAAAGGTGGTTTTGAGGTCTTAAATAGGAGACGGTCATCCCCTCTCCTTGTTGTCTTGAATGCTGGATAAATAGCTAATGTTGGTGGCTTGTATGCTTAGCTTGTTTTAGCTTCATTTCAGTGTGTATTAGGTTTTTTTTGGCCATAATATACCTCTGTTTCAAGTTGGTTTGATGGCCTCTTATATGCTTCATATACTTATCTTGCAATCCTCTTGTTTGCCTCAACATGCATCATGTTGTAACATGTCATTTTAGCATGATTTTGGCTCAACTCCATGAAACTTTTAGCCTTGTTTTACCATGCTAGAGCTCTGTTTTGCCTTGTCTTAGTCATGCTTGCATTGTTTTGTATAGCTATAATGTAATCTAGCTTGTTAGCTTTGAGTGTCCAAGACACTAGCATGCTTTACTTGGGTCATTTCAGTGATTTGGCCTCACTTGTTATGTTATTTCAGTTCATATAGTATGCTCATATACTTGCACTTATCACTCCTTTAATGTTTTAAAGAGTTGATGTCTTATGCCTCATGAATGGACCATTGTGTATGCCTCCATGTTTAGGCCTCTAGGATGCCATTTCAATGTGTTTTTGGTCTTATTCTAACATGCCACAACTCTGATTTTTGTTGCTTAAATCATACCATGTTCGGTTTTGATAGGTGTAGTGCAGCACCCCTTTTGTAGCTTTGCATGCTCCTTGTTTTGAGCCCACCTTTCTAGCATGTTTTGGTCTCGGCCATTGCATGTTTTAGGCTCATTTTGACATGATTTAGGACTGTTTTTGGTTATACTTTCCATATGCTCTTTGTTTTGTGTAGCTTTGGTTCAAGTCCCTTTGATAGTCTTAGGCTTTAAGCCTTATGCATGCTATGATTATGATTATATGTGTGATTTGGCATCATTTCTAACATCATTTCAGAGCATGTAGTGTTGTCACACTTGCATACTTTTCACTCTTTTAAGTGTGCTTAGGAGTTGTATCTTCATGCCTAGGTGATAAGCCAATTAGTATGCATGTTTGTATATGCTTTTGTCCCTAATTTCTTAGAATTTTGGCCATTGATTTGGGCATGTTTGAGAGTAGCCCATTTTGGTTTAAGTCCATCTTACCATGTTGTTGCATGCTTGTTTCATTTTGCATGTTGTTGCATGCTATGCATGTTTGCATATTTAGGTTGTATGCCTATTGCATATTGTATGCTTGCATGCTCATGTTGCATTAGATTTGTATCATGCTTGAGTTGTTTGCATGCTTAGGTCGCATTGCATTGTGTGTGCATTCCTTTGCCTCTTGATCAAGCATGATAGAGGTTGGGGCCCCCTTATGTGTTGTGTGCATTTTATTCGATATAAATTGTACACTTGGCACCTTTGGCTATCATGCATTGAAATGCGTGCTTGGTGGCTCGAGGGTCGAGAACCATACTCCCTTGAGCTCATGACATGATAGGGAGAGTGGTTGTGCATACATTGTCTTAAAAATGCATTGCCATGCTCTGTTTGTCCTCTGCTGCAGCAAAACAGCATTCTACAAGAAGATATGGCCGGTCGGCCATCTTCAATGCCGGTCAACTACAAACATCTGGCCGATAGCCATACTTTTGGTCAATGACCTTTTTACCTTGGCCGATGATCCTGTATTTTGGCCGGTGACCTCCCGTAACACTCCGGGAGTGGTTTAGAAGCATCTTTGAGACTTGTGCAGTTTTCAGAGGTGCAAAGTAGTGCAAACAGAGGCAACACGTGGCATGGCAATGGATTTCCGAGCAAAGCCGACCGAGCATGCACTCGTCCCTCTTCTCGAGGCTATTTTTACTGTTTTCATAGCTTAATTAATTTGTTTAATTAGTTAAGTGTTGTGTAATAATTAATTAGCTTGTTAGTTAGTTAATTAGTTAATTTGTATTATTCTTTCAGTCCCTGCGTCGAGAGGGCGCAATTTTGTAATAAGCGTGTGTGTGTGTGATGCATGTCTTCCAACCTTCATTTCTTTCTCCCTTTTACTTAACCGCTTACGATGGTTAGTTTTAGGGCATATTTCAATTAGCATCCTTATGCTATGCATGTTTGCATCATTCATCTGTATTGCATGCACCGGGCTCGGCGCATCATACTAATTGCATTGTATTTCAATTCCTACTTGAATACGTGTATCGAATTGTCGCATCTCATATGCCATTTTAGATTAGCCAAGCCTATTCTAGTTGCACTTTGCATGTGATACATTAGCTATTTTAACATGAACTAGGATCATGCATGATTTCTAACTAGTTTCTTGTTTTGGCTCGGAGTACACTGTAAGTGTTTATGCTTTAGCATCTTGCACGTTTGTGAGTGTTAACATGACAGCATACTTGCCATGAGGCTAACTGCTTATATGATATAACTGTCTGAATGCCTGTGGGTGAAGGTTGGATTACTTGAATTGGGACAATTCATTAAAATCCGTATTTTAGCTAACTCGCGAGTAGCAAGCTTCAAACCATTTTCAAACAAATGAAAATGCAATGCTTTGTTCCAAATTAGGCGATCTAGTCTATACTTGTGTGTTGTGCACATCACATAATTAATTCTAGCTAATAACCAGAATAAGAACGCATATGTTTTCAAAAACAAGATATCATGCTTAGTATAGGCTGATCTTTGATCGGGCGAGCGGGGGTGCTCATAAATGACCTTCCCCTCTCGTACCCAAGTTTCTAAGCCAAGGCAACTTTGGTGATGATAGACACGTGGCCTTAGGCACGAGTCATGATTTCCTAAATTCTCCCAAAAAATAAAATATTTAGGTGGTGACTTTGTATCTGGCAAAACAGTTCATGTTTGGCACTTCTTTACAAAAATTAGTTTTCCAAAGCGATTTGCCGAATTTGGACTCTTTGGTGATTTATCAATCTCACATCGCACATTGTGAGATCAGATTAAGAAGCGTAATATTGAGTCCGAACTGTAGCATGAAGCCCAAGGGCGCGCGTACACTACCTCAAGAGAGAAGAGGAGAAAAAGTCCAAAAATCGACCTCGTCGAAATACGATCTCCACCAGTCAAGACGAAGCCCTCAACATGCTCATCATTTTCGTATAAGGAACTAGTGCCAAAATCCCAATGGATTTTTGGGATCAAAATAAAATGCAAAACCTTTGAGGGTTTGGGTTGAGAGAGATGAGTGAAAAAGAGAGAAGCATTGTAGAGAGAGTGATATATTCAGATCTGGGTTAAAAGGGGACAAAAAGAGCAAAATATAGCTGAAAAACACAAAAAACAAAGTAGAAAATGAGCCTGGCCGCACGTGCGACGCCCACTCCCGCACATGCGGCTCCCACCCCCTCACGTGCTGTTTCTCCCGCACCTTCACTCGCACACCTGCCTTTTAGGCAGTGTGCACATAGCACAAATCCCCTTTTCCTGCACGTGCGGCCTGGCCTCCTGCATGTGCGGCCCAAGGCCCCAGCCTAGAAAAACCCCGGCTTCTCTCCCGACACTCCGGAGCCAACCCCGCACTTTTTGAAACGAGTGAAAACTCGTAATTGAAATAAACAAGAGGGAAAATTTTGAGGAGAAGTTCTCAGAAATAACGAATCCAACTATTGACAGAAACTCGTTTTTTTAAAACCCGACATTTAACAATGAAAATTCCAACTTAATCTCAAGCGAGCAAAGCAAAATATGCACCGGTCATCATAGAGAAATTTTGACTAAATTTCTCTATGAAGGTCTGGAAGAAAAATGTGTTTTCAAAATAAATAATAAAAAAATCTCATAAAATAGGGTTACAAGTTTTTTTTGGAAGAAGTTGCTGAAATTGGACTTCTCACCAAATTTTCATATTTATTTAACAAATTGATGTGATAGTTGAGCCATTTATAAATAAATTGGGTAAATTACAAATACACCACTTGAAGTTTGCTTAAACTATAGATTGTTTCTTGTGGTTTGAAAAATTACAAATATCCCCTTCTTAGAATTTTTTATTTAACAAAATTAATTGAAAAAATGAAATTCATAATTGCTCTCTTATACAATAATAAAATTAACTAAATTATTAACTAAAATGTATTTCTAACATCATTAAAAATTGTTAACTGACTTAATGATTTATTAATAAAGGGGGTGATTTGTTATGAAAACCTTCGGGGTGAAATGCAATTTTTAAAATCACATGGGGCAATTTGTATTTTAATTAAATTTTAGGAGATATATTTATAATTTACACTTATAAATTATAGTTATATTTTGAAAAATGTAATATTGTAGAATGGTTCTTTTTCAAAAAAATAAATATTTATGAGATTAACATACCAGTATATTAGAGTCTGAGTTTTAAGAGCATCTCCAGTAATATTTCACCAAAATAAGTGAGGCACTGTTGAAAAATAAAACATTTACAAAAATATAGCTATAATTAAAATGAAAAAACAAAAAAAGAACAAAGGAAAAAATGAGATAGTTAAAGAATAAGAATATTTTAAAAATATATAATTAAAATAGAGAATTTTGTTGGAGTATATGTTTAAAACGTGACTAGCTAAATTAGTAAGGCAAAAGTTTAGATATTTATTTTAACTATGCTGGAGATGCTCTTAACGGGCTTAAAATCCGGTGCAAAAACCATCGTATTTGTTTGGTTTGATTTTTCAAAAACTATTTTATATTAGTTTTCTTTTATTTAGTGAATTTATTTAATATTTTAATTAATTCTTTGTACTTTTTATATGGATTTAATTAAGATTTATCTAAAAAGTAAAAATAAATTAGCTAAAATATTGAAATAAATTACTAAAAATAGACAAAAAAATCTGTGTATATTTTTGTTTGAATTTTCATTAGTTTTTAATATTTTTTTTTTCATATTTTAGTTGTTTTTCTTTTTTACTTTTTAAATATATCTAATCTTGATATATCTATATAAAAAAAAAAATTAAATGACGATAATATAAAAATAAAAAAAAAAGTTGAGTAAAAACAAATAAAAACCGATTTCAAACTCAGAGACGGAAAATTGAAGATGGCTTGGCGCTACGAATCGTTTTCAAGGCCATTTTATCTCCGAAAAATGTTTAAAATTCACAAAAAAAAAAAACTTCTATAATTATTCTCATAATAATGTCACATTATATGCATTAACTTTTAATTAATTATACATCTAGTAATTCTCATTGTTGGTTTTGTTCCTATTGCAAGGACTACCGGAGTGTTAGGGTGTACTCAATGCTACTGGCGATGGCTACTCACCTCACTTCTCACATTGCCGTTGAATAGCTCACTGTGACTTGTCTCAGAGTACCTTCTTTTGTCGTTCTTCTCAAGCTCTCTAATTTTCTCACGTCTTTGTGAGTCTTACTAGTTCTATTTGTTTAATGTTTTACATCTATCTAATCGTTTAACTGATTCATATCTTATGGTTAGGGCTATACAAAATGCTGCTCAATCTGCTAAAACCACATTGGTCTGCATCAATCCGCACCGGTCTAACTGCTAACTGCTAACTGCGTTTAAACTTTAAAATTTATAATTCGCTAACCGAACCGCTCCGCTCCGCTATAGTTAATACATATAAATTTTTTAGCTTCTGATAATACAGTTACGATACAACGGGTCCCAGGTGGAATAGGCCGAACTAATCCACGCTTCTTCAACCGGTAACTGAGTGTTCAAGCCCACCAGAGAACCTGCATACAAGTTCAACAGGGGAACGGGGAGTCCCCCAGCGAACCCTCCGACGAGCAAGTTAGAGAGAGAGAGAGAAGTGAAAAATGTAGAGATATGAATTGGAGATAGAAAACTTAACATTCTTCTTGTCTTCAACGTCTGCTTATACCCTTTGGTAATTATTTCGCCATCCCTTCCGACCTGCCATCTTGGCCGAAAGTCTATGCTGTAGCTTACCTTGTTCAGGGTGAGGGGGTGCTGTTCCGACGGAGAAGTGTTGTCGTAATAAATGCTGTGATGGACTGCATTAATGGCGATGTGCAGTGACAATAATTTTACAGATCTTTGTCTGTTGATGTGGCTTATCCTTTACCTACCACATGTCTGAATATCATTAGTTCTTCGTGCCATGTTGGCTTCCAGCTGTTTAGGATCTCATCAGTTGGGTTATGTGTTGGGCTCTAAGTGATGGGCTTGGGTTGTTCATAGTGGGCTATGACCTTTGTGGGCCTAACCACGTCAGTAGTCCCCCATTCCTAAGTGCAGCTTTAGCCCAACGAAGGGAATACTAATGGAGAAGATGAGGAGGACTGACCACGAAGGGTGGCCGAGTAGGAGGGCCGACCATGAGGAGGACAAACCGCGAATGGTGGCCGAGTGGAAGGACCGACCATGAGGAGGACCGACGGCGAAGGGTGGCCAAGTTGGAGGGCCGACCATGAGGAGGATCGACCACGAAGGGTGGCCGAGTGGGAGGGCCGACCATGAGGAGGACCGACCGTGAAGGTTGAGGTGGGGGGGCGCGGGGCTCAAGAGACAGCGTGTTCCGTGATGACTTGAAGTGGAAAAGACAGGGTAAGGGAAGGTGGCAGTGAATTGTGATTGTACACGTGGCAGCTTCTCGTGGGGAGGGAGATTAGGCGTTGGGCCAGAAATGAAACGATAGGTCATGATGGGTGTTGAAAAGACAGTTTTGGCGGATGTTTTAAAAAGTTTTCAAACTGGCGAAAATTAATTGTGACCCTTGGAATACGGGCAAGCCTTAGGCTTTTGGTATTATTCGATTTACCTATTTCTTTGCAAAAAAATCAAAACATTCCAAGTGTTAACTCCTTTATTGCTAACGATACACCTCTACGACATTTTTTGAATTTTTTTGCGCTCGCATCCAAAGCTATTCGTAAACACACCACAGAGATGGCCCAAGAAGAAGTTGGAATCGCCAGGGTTGATCCACTTGGGGATGACGATGCGGTGGAGTTGGCGGAGTAGTACAGGGTAGAGAGGCAAATGGAGAGGGTAGGGGAGCTAGCGATACGATCTCATTCTTCCACCATGATGGCGGCCCCAAAGCCGATAAGCCAGGTGGAGTCAGATCATTGGCATACAAAGGCTGATAAGTTGATTATTACAGCGAAAGAGCTGAAGGGGATGCGGGAGAAGTACCAGATCCCCATAGAGATAGAGTTAAAACTGCCGGAATCAAAGGAGAGGGCATCTGATGCTCGACCGGGGAGTTCACCCTGTACAAGGAGGCGTTGAAAGGAGGGTTAAGGCTGCCCCTCCCCCGGATAGTGGTGGGTGTACTGAACTGGTTGGAGGTAGCCCCAGGCCAGCTAATGCCCAATGCGTGGAAGACCTTGTTGGCTTGTGCGAGTGCGTGGCTGAAGGCAAACGGGGGGGCTGAAATGACAGTGGACAAGTTTTTTGCGTGCTACAAGGCGTCAGGGCAGTAGGAGACTTGGGTTACCCTGCAGGCAGCAGCAGGGAAGGGGTTGGTGGCGGGGCTGCCGTCGTCGATCAAGGGGTGGAGGCCGCGGTGGTTCTATGTGTCCGCCAATGGAGAGGTTGGGGTGTGTATAGTTTGGAAAGTGCCCACCAACTCGATGGAGCCAAGACTGGGGGCAGCAGCGGAGGAGAGGGTGAAGAGAGTGAAGGAATGGCGGGAGAAGGAGGGGCCCAAGTGGGACGAGCTTGTTCAGCCGTCAGCCTTGTTTGCGGCAGTGTTGGGTCCTCAACCAAACAGTGGAGACCTCGACTGGGCGGAATTAGAGGCGAGAAGGAAGGCACAAGAGGCAGAGGATAGGACCATCCTCGCCCAAGCCAGTAAGTTTAAAGAGGCGCAGGAAGACCGACCGCATAAGCCGATCGCGTAGGAGAGGATCCGACCGCGTCCCAAATCGCTGAAGGAAAAAGACTTGGGTGAATCTGAGCCACGACCGCCCCCGATTGATCCTTTGAAACAGAGGGCCAAGGAGATGGGCAGTGTGGGGAAGAAGAAAAGAAAGGTGAGGAGGAGTGAGGAGGAGCCTGCCTTGAAGAGGAGAAGGGAAGTGACGGCAGAGGAGACCCCCATGGCCCAAGAGACAGAGGAGGAGGAAGTGGGGGATGCCCTAGGAAGGGTGGTTGCCTCAGGAATGGTGGAGGTCACCTCAGAGGTTGTGGAGGTCGTCCCAGTAGTGGTGGAGATCGCCCAAGAAGTTCAAGTAAAGGGTGGGGCAACTGGTCCTAAGCTAAGGGTAAAGGAACAGCCCCAAAGGGGTCCTGCGCCCCAAGGAGGGGGGGCCAGGCTGGCGACTGCTATATACCACGCCTGCGCGGTGTCTGAGCGGTTGGAGAGAGAAGAAGGCCCAGCCAGGGCAGCTGCAGATCGCCTTGTGGGGACAGTGGATGATGCAGCTGTCCGCTCGGTGGCCAAGTTCAATGAGGCTGAGTTGCTAAGGGGGTTATGCTCTGCCCAAATGGAGGTAACCACCTTAGCTGGGGCTCTGCTGAGAAAGGCGGCGGCTGTAAAGGTCAAGTCGGATGAGGCCAAGGCTCAACTTGCAAACTTCAAAGGGGAGAGTGCAGGGTGGAAGAAGGTTGCGCGAAGCGCGTGCTTTAGAGGTTGGCAGGAAGCTGCAAAAGCTAAAAAGATGCAAGTGTTAGCCATTGTTCACCGCAATGTTGCCGACCAAGCCCAAGCTGAGCTGATCGCGGTCAAGTTGGAGCTAGAAGACGAACGCCGCCAGGTTGTGGCGCTCGAGTTTCAGCTGGCTGGCGAGCAGAAGAAGCTGGGGAAGGCTCAAAGGGCCTGCGCAGTCACCATTGAGCGGCATGAAGAGGCTATGACCAGCAATGAAGAACTGCGTATCCAGCAAATCAAAGAAAAGAAAGAAGCAGATGTGAAGATTGCTGGGCTGCAGAAGGAGCTGGAAGACGAGCGTGCTAAGGCAATGGAGGAGAGGGCGAGCCTGTAGAAGGAGTTGGAGGAAGAGAGGGCCAAGACGGCCTCTGAAAAGGTGAGCCTGCAGAAGGAGTTGGAGGAAGAGAGGACCAAGGCAGCCTCTGAAAGGCCAGCATACCCTGATCTGTATGTCGCAGCAATAGAACAATTCAAGGGGTCTGCTGAATTTCAGATGGCGATTGATGCTGTGGTCGCCAGCAGCATGGCGAGGGAGGTGTCTGGGGGGTTGGGCTCGTCGAGAACGACCGCTGGAGGCAGGACTGACGCGGAAGTTATTGAAAGCTTCCAGCGGTCAGACTTCTATAAGCACGAAATGGCTGAGTTCTGGGACAGTGGCTGGAAAATGTTCAAGCGTAAAGCTGAAGAGCTGTTCCCAGGCTCAGACCTCAGTAGTGTAAAAATTGACAAAGACGATGTGGCCCAGACCCCCCTAGATGAGGGTATTGAAGAAGAAGACCTTGTTTCCAGTGAGGAGGAATGAAGTGAACAAAATTTGTACAGAGTTCTGTTTGTGTGTTTGTTTGTGTTTTTTCTTTTCTTTTTTTTTTTCGAAATGCTGTAATGAACTTATGTACTAGTTGGTGAATAAATAAAATTTGAGTTGTGTTTTCAGTCCATTATTTTTGCTTGTACATCTGAAATGTATAAATTATTGTGAAGTGTAAAATGTAAGGGAAACTCAATATAAAGTGAATTTTAACTTGTAAGAAAAAATTCAATGCAGAGTGAAAGTGAGAGAACTCAATGCAGAGTGAATTTTAACTTGTAAGAAAAATTCAATGCAGAGTGAAAGTGAGAAAACTCAATGCAGAATGAATTTTAACTTGTAAAAAAAATTCAACGCAGAGTGAGAGTGAGAGAACTCAATGCAGAGTGAATTTTAACTTGTAAGAAAAAATTCAATGCAGAGTGCAAGTGAGAAAACTCAATGCAGAGTGAATTTTAACTTGTAAGAAAAATTCAACTCAGAGTGAGAGTGAGAAAACTCAATGCAGAGTGAATTTTAACTTGTAAAAAAAAATTCAATGCAGAGTGAAAGTGAGAAAACTCAATGCAGAGTGAATTTTAACTTGTAAGAAAAATTCAACGCAGAGTGAGAGTGAGAAAACTCAATGCAGAGTGAAAGTGAGAGAACTCAATGCAGAGTGAATTTAAACTTGTAAGAAAAATTCAACACAGAGTGAAAATGAGAAAACATGGCCACTGTGCTTATGATCATGAAGTCGCAATGGTGACTTTGGCCTGGCTGGGGCTTTAAGTGACTCAGTTTGGTCGAGCACTTCATGCTTAGTCTGGCTGAGACTTTTTGTGACTCGGTCTGGCCGAGCTCTTCATGCTCAGTCTGGCTAAGGCTTTTTATGCTCAGTCTGGCTGAGGCTTTTTGTGACTCGGTCTGGTCGAGCTCTTCATGCTCAGTCTGGCTGAGGCTTTTTGTGACTCGATCTGGCTGAGGCTTTTTGTGACTCGGTCTGGCCGAGCTCTTCATTATGCTCAGTTTGGCTGAGGCTTTTTATGCTCAGTCTGGCTGAGGCTTTTTGTGACTCGGTCTGGCCGAGCTCTTCATGCTCAGTCTGGCTGAGGCTTTTTGTGACTCGGTCTGACCGAGCTCTTCATGCTCAGTCTAGCTGAGGTTGTAATCAAAGCGTTATTGGAATACCACAGATAGTTGAGATAAAAGCTTGCTGTTATACAAAGTGTAGCCCGTGGGGTCACAAATGTATACTATATGAGGAGAAAATGAGAACATAGATTGTCTAAAAGAAAATACAACATTTTGGACGATACAAAAATATAACTTTTTATTGAAAATAGCGCTTTAAATGTTCAGCGTTCCAAGGGTGGGGGAGGTCTCGACCTTCCATGTCCTGAAGTTGGTAAGTGCCCGGTCGTGGTCTGGCTTTCACAACGTAAGGTCCCTCCCATTTGGCTGCCAATTTGCCTTCAGTCGGATTTTTGGTGGCAAGAGTTACTTCTCGCAAAACAAGGTCCCCTACGGCGAACTCCCTTGGTCGGACTCTGTGGTTGTAATGTGTTCTCATTTTCTGTTGGTAGGAAGCCAGTCTGACGGCAGCGGTTTCTCTGAGTTGTTCGATTAGGTCAAGGTCAGCCCGACGGAGCTCCTCGGCTAGTTCTAGGTTCGGATGTAAAACCCTTGGGGTAGGCAGACCGACTTCCACTGGGATGACCGCCTCAGCGCCGTATGTTAAGCGAAAGGGGGTCTCCCAGTGGGAGTCCGAGCGATAGTACGGTAAGCCCAGAGTACATTCGGTAATTCCTCAGCCCAAAGTCCTTTAGCAGCTTCTAGCTTAGTTTTGATGATCTTCAGAAGAGAACGGTTAGTAACCTCGACTTAGCCATTGGCTTGGGGATGACATGGGGAGAAGAAACGGGGTTGGATCTGGAGGTCTGCACAGAACTTCCTATACTTGGCGTTGTCAAATTGTTTGCCGTTGTCGGAGACGATGGCTTAAGGGATGCCAAACCTGCATACGATCGACTGCCAAATGAATTTGGTTGTATTCCGTTCGGTGATGGTGGCAAGGGGTTCTGTCTCTACCCACTTGGTGAAGTAATCAATGGCGACAATCGCGAACTTGGTCTGGCCTCGGCTGGTGGGAAGTGGTCCAACTAAGTCGATCCCCCATTTGGCGAATGGATAGGGATTGCAGAGTGTGATCAGCTCAGTAGGAGGAGCATGGGAGATGTTGGCAAAGCATTGACATTTATCACATTTGAGTACGAAGTCGGTCGCATCTTGGTTGAGGGTAGGCCAGAAATAACCAATGCGAAGTATTTGGTAGGCTAGGGACTAGCCGCCTGACTGATTACTGCAGATACCCTCATGGATTTCTCGCATCACGTAGGTTGCTTGAGCTGGACTGAGGCATCGCAGATACGGGCGTAAAAAACCACATTTGTACAAGACACCACTGACGAGGATGTAATTGGATGACCGGGCCTTAACTTTGGCGGCTTGCTGTTGGTCATCTGGAAGTTCCCCCGTTGTCAAAAATAGAAAGATGTCCGACGCCCAAGGGATGGGCTCATTCTAGAGGAACTGTACTTCTTGCTGATCGGGAGAAATGGCAGGGTGGGCTAGGTACTCGAGACGGACACCATGACTGAGGTCGGACTGGTCTGCAGAAGCCTACTGAGCCATCTCGTCTGCCTTTGAGTTTTTCGCCCGAGGAATGTGCTGGATGTGAAAAGTATTGAAAAGGCGAACAAGGGGAAGGGCAATATCCCTATAAGCCTGCATTGTGTCCTCATTTACATCGAATTCCCCCGTAATTTATCCGACAATGAGCTGGGAGTTGCTGAACACCCGGATGTAGCTGACACCAATGTCCCTGGCTAGGCAGAGCCCTGCTATGAATGCCTCATATTTGGCCTCATTGTTACTGGCATCAAACAAGAAACGGAGAGCACATTTGAAATAACCACCCTTAGGGGCGGTGAGGATGAGGCTAGCCCCACTGCCTTATCTGCGGGATGATCCATCGACATTGAGAGTCTAAGAATGAGAGTCCTCTGGCTCGGTAGGGGTTGGTGGGGGTGGAGTGGTCATGGTTGGGATAGGATTAGTGAACTCCAGGATGAAATCGGTGACAGCCTGCCCTTTAATTGCTGTTCGAGGTCGGTAGGAGATGTCAAACTAGCTGAGTTCCACCGACCATTGCACGAGTCTGCCAGACAGCTCTGGTTGCTGCATTACCTTCTTCAAAGGTTGGTCGGTGAGGACCACTATGGAATGGGCTTGGAAGTAAGGACAGAGTCATCTGGAGGCGGTGACCAAGGCCAAGGACAATTTTTCTAATAGTGGGTAATTCTGCTCGGCGCCCCTGAGGGCCCGACTGATATAGTAAACTGGCCGTTGAACAGAGTCGTCTTCCCTGATAAGAGCTGCACTGACTGCAGTGCTTGAAATGGCTAAGTAGAGGAAGAGAGGTTCGCCAGTGATTGCCTAAGAAAAGAGGGGGGGTTGGCCATGCACTGCTTCAACTGCTGAAAGGCCTCTTCGGACTCAGTCGTTCATTCAAAAGTTTGCCGAAGAACTTTGAAGAAGGGGAAGCACTTATCCGTTGCGCGGGAAATGAAGCGGTTGAGGGCGGCAACTCGGCCAGTGAGTCTCTGAACTTCCTTAATCGTTCTGGGTGACTGCATTTCGATCAAGGCCTTGATCTTTTCAGGGTTAGCTTCAATGCCCCGCTGACTGACTATGAAACCCAAGAACTTCCCAGATCCTACGCCGAAGGCGCACTTCTCCGGGTTGAGCTTCATTTGGTACTTCCGTAGGGTGGCGAAGATCTCTCGCAGGTCGACCAGATGGTCAGCGGAGAGTTTGCTCTTGACTAGCATGTCATCGACATATACTTCCATGTTTCGACTGATCTGGTGATGGAAAACAGCGTTGATGAACCGTTGGTAGGTGGCCCTAACATTCTTCAGTCCAAATGGCATCACTTGGTAATGGTAGGTGCCTCGGTCGGTAATGAAGGAGGTGCATTCCCGATCGGGTGCGTCAGAATTTGGTTATACCTAGAGAAGGCATCCATGAAGCTGAGCATTTGGTGACCGGCCGTGGCATCGACCAGCAGATCTATGCGGGGAAAAGGATAACTGTCTTTGGGGCAAGCTGGGTTGAGGTCTGAGTAGTCGATACAGAGTCACCATTTACCATTGTTCTTGCGGACCAGGACCACGTTTGACAACCATCTAAGGTAGTCCACATTTTTGATGAATTGTGCCTCAAAGAGCTTGTCGACCTTTGCGGCAATGAGTGTATTACGCTCCGGATGGAAAATGCACTGCTTCTGGTGGTAAGGTCGGAAATGGGGTTCAATGCTGAGGTGATGGGTTATGAATGAGGGGTCAATGCCCGGCATGTCTAAGTGGGTCCAGGCGAATACATCGTTGTGCTCAATCAGGAGGGCAGTAAGGTCGACCTTTGCTTGGAGGGACAGTTGGATGCCAATTTTGGCGGTTTTCGCCGGGTTGGTGGGGTCGATGGGAACCTTAACGAGCTCCTCCATAGGCTCCCTTCTGACCAGCTCGTCCTCATCTCGGACGTCAAGTCCTTCAATGATCATGGCTTCCTTCAGCTTGACTTCTTTTAGTGAGGCAACATAGCATTCCCTGGCCACGGTCTGCTCTCCCCTTACCGTCCCGACCCCCAGATCAGTGGAAAACTTAACGGCAAGGTGATAAGTTGATGTGATAGCTTGGAAGGCATTTAGGACAGTGCGGCCAAGGATGATGTTGTAGGCAGATGGGCAGTCGACAACAAGGAAGGTAAGCAACTTTGTAGTCTGCCATGGGTACTCGCCGATTGTGATAAGAAGATCGATGGAGTCGATGGAGGTGACCCGGTCGCCAATGAAACCGACCAAAGGGGTTTGGAGAGGAGACAGACTTTCCTTCCCAATTTTGAGCTGGCGAAAGCAGTTGAGAAAGATGATGTCTGAAGAACTGCCGTTGTCGATGAGAACTCGTCTGACCTTGTAGTTGGAGAGGAGGGCAGAAATGACGAGAAGGTCATCATGAGGGTAACGGATGCCTGTACAGTCGGTGTCCATGAAGGTGATAGGCTCGGTCCACTACTTGGGCTGTTTGGAGGGTCGATCGATCGTGGCAACTGCTTTGTCTGAGCCCTGCCTTATCTTTCTAAGTTCTGCCCTCTGAGCTGAGCGGGATGATTCCCCGCAAGCAAGGCCGCCTGAAATGACTCTGATTTCTCTAACAGGTGGGGGGGTTGCCTGGCGGCCGAGGTTGCTGTGGAGGGCGATCATGGCCTTGGTTAGGTTGGGCTGGCTGCCGGGGGGGTGCGCCGGCAGTTGTTTCTGAGGGGTTCAGTTCTTTGCCTCTGCTGAGGGCGGGTGTCCGTGAACCGGCTAAGACGTCCCTGGCGTATGAGGGTCTCGACCTGATCTTTGAGGTTAACGCACTCATCGGTGTTATGGCCATGGTCCTGATGAAAGCGGTAATATTTGGATTGGTTTTACTGATTGAAAGGGGTTCGTGAAGGTTGGGTCCATTTAAGGGGGTAGTCCCACTGGATCTGATTGAGGACTTGTTCCATGGGAGAATTAAGGGGTGTGTACCGCTCGAACCAACCGGGCGGTCGGGCTGGTGCCAACCGATCAGCTAGGGGGGGTCGATCGGTATAGTGTGGTGTTTGGCTATTATACTGGGTGTTTCTTGGTTCTGAGTCTTTTCTCTTTTCTCTGGGGGTCGGGTTTTTGGTTATTAGATCTTGCCAGGCAACTAGGGAATCCTCAGCATTCATGTATTTTTGGGCTTTGGAGAGTAGGGCTGCCATGGAGGTCGGGGGGTTTTTAGAGAGAGAGAACAGGAAGTCGAACGACCGCAAATCGGCTATGAAAGCAGTGAGGATGACCTTGTCAACATTTTTCGCTACTTGCAGGGCCTCGGTGTTGAAGTGAGTAACAAAACTACGTAGCGACTCCCCCTCAGTCTGTCGAATGTTGAGGAGTTGGGTTACCGGGCGTTGCTAGCGCTGGGCTCCAATAAAATGGCTGAGGAAGGAGTCACTGAGATGCTGGAAAGTGGAGACGGAGTCTACTGGTAACTGGCTAAACCACAGCCGAGCTAACACCTTCAGAGTCATAGGGAAAGCTCGACACATGATCTCGTCAGGGAATGCATGGAGAATCATGAGGGTTCTGTAGGTCTCCAAATGGTCGACTGGGTCCGTCGTACCGTCGAAAGAGTCGATGGTGGGCATCTTGAACTTCGGGGGTAGAGGTTTGTCGTAGATGGAGGCGGCAAATGGTGAGTTTGCTGTTGTAGAGGGTTTGTGCTGGATGTTCTGCATGACCCCTTGGAGTTGGAGCTTCATGGCTCGGAGTTCCGCGTCCCAGAGAGGGATGTGGTCACCTCCGGAGGGCAACGGGGGCTGGACGCTGCTAGCCTCTCCTTCAAGGATTGGTGGCGGGATCGATGGTTGCGGGCCCCGAGGGGGTAGGTTTATACTTGGGGGAGGGGATTGCAAGCCTTCTCTGTTGGGCGGATTAGGCTGCGGGATAGTATGGCTCGGGGCTTGTTCGTAGTTGGGAGGAATATCGGGGGGTGGTGGAGGGGGCATAGGAAGGTTTCTTTGGAGTAGGGCATTGATCAGGGATTGGTTTTGTTCGGCCATGCGGTTAATGCTGTTGGTAAGCTCGATGAAATATTGTGGTGGGTTGTTTGGGTTAGAGGGGTCGGCTTGGTGGTCGGCAACATTTTGGTGAGAAGCCACGGATCTAGTCGTGACCATACACTTCGATGGGTAGTGAGAAAAGGTTATTGGAACAGGGTCTCCGGCGACAGTGAACACAACTGGCGCGAGGAGCAAAGCTTTCCCACAGACGGCACCAACTGATAATACAGTTACGATACAACGGGTCCCAGGTGGAATGGGTCGGACTAATCCACGCTTCTTCAACCAGTAACTGAGTGTTCAAGCCCACCAGAGAACCTGCACACAAGTTCAACAGGGGAACAGGGAGTCCCCCAGCGAACCCTCCGACGAGCAAGTTAGAGAGAGAGAGAGAAGTGAAAAATGTAGAGATATGAATTGGAGATAGAAAACTTAACCTTCTTCTTGTCTTCAACATCTGCTTATATCCTTTGGTAATCATTTTGCTGTCCCTTCCGACCTGCCACCTTGGCCGAAAGTCTATGCTATAGCTTACCTTGTTCAGGGTGAGGGGGTGCTGTTCCGACGGAGAGGTGTTGTCGTAATAAATGCTATGATGGACTGCATTAATGGCGATGTGCAGTGCCAATAACTTTGCAGATCTTTGTCTACTGATGTGGCTTGTCCTTTACTTGCCACATGTCTGAATATCATTGGTTCTTCGTTCCATGTTGGCTTCCAGCTGTTCAGGATCTCATCAGTTGGGTTATGTGTTGGGCTCTAAGTGATGGGCTTGGATTGTTCATAGTGGGCTATGACCTTTGTGGGCCTAACCACGTCAGCTTCCATTGAAATATCAATGTAAAAATGAGTGTGAGAGGGATTTAAGATATAAAATTTGTTACAAAGTAGTGGTTATATATATGAAACATATTATATAAAATTACTTTGTGTTATATATCTAAAAAATATTATACAAATTAGTGTTATATATTATGCAAATGTATGATATGTTGGAAATTTTGGTTTTATCAGGCTTATTTTGGGCCAACTTTGAGCCCAAAATTGAGTGGGCCCCAAATGTCTTTTGGGGTGGGTCCGCAGAGGTGGTGTGTTCCTTGTCGTATGGCAAGTCACACGGTGAAAACGGTTCATCAAAACCATTTATGAGTGAATGGGAAGTTAACGTCGTTTTCGGATTCGTGGAATGGACATTTAAAGAATTAAATGTAGGTTTCCTTGTAAGGCTTGTCCCACATTAAAACTTGAAGAGAACTTGTATGTGTATATAAGTTCAAGGTGACAACACTTGGATTAGGCCGCAAGGGACACCCCAAGTTTGTAGAAGGGAGAAGTTATGGATAAATTGAACCTTGGCTTAAACCACCACATGCGCGCGCACATGCGCTGCCGCTGTCCGTCCGACCTGCCAAGTGCAGTTATGGGTCGGGTCGGTTCTAACATTAATTTTTTAGACAAAATTTATTTAAATTTTTTCCAAAAATTATTGTGGGAAATTAATTCAAATTTGAATTCAAAAATTTATGTCCAAACAAACCTTCTCCAGTTGAATATTCTAATAGTTTAAACTGCTCTAAAACAGTTTCCAAACTGCCAAGTTAAGCCAGACAGATTTATTATCATTCCAAATAGGTTCGGGTTTTTCAACAGGTTCAAAACTGGGTTCAAACAGTTTTTGCACCTGTTCAGTTTGAAACATACTTTTTCAAGTTTGATTTCATACCTGTTCGAGCAGTTTGTGTTGCCTATAAATTCAGATCATTCCGGCAGTGTTGAAACATTCCGAAAATTCGTTCTTTCCTTCTAGTTTTGCTCTCTTGCATGATATAATCTTCATATTAATTTTAGAAAAAATTCAGAGAGTCAGAACACAGGTTTTTGGTTTTCCGTACAAATTGTTTGGAGTGCTACTACAATTTGTGAAAATCATTGTATCCTAGAAGATAGACGCCTTTTCTCTATAAGCACTGTAGCGGAGCGAATCTATCTTAAGGACAGAGTGTCACACACTCAACTTGATCTTTTAAATATTTATTCGGTTCAATAAAATAAATTCGATATGTTGTTTATTTTATTTGTTTGATTTTGTTTCAATTTATATATTGTACACAGAAGATTGTTCCAACAATCTTAAGACAGATTCAAATTATTTTCTGTGATTTTACAAAATAATATTTTGGTTGAAAAACAAATAGTAGTAATATACTGTTTGACAGATAGTAGTAATATACTGTCTATTTTCTTTGACAACTAGTAGTAATTTACTGGTGTCATTAACAATTCAGAATATTTATTTGTGGAATTTTGACAAAAATTAATTTTGGTTTTCAGAGATTATTTCTGAGTGTTCATTAATTAAAATTCTGTTTCAGTATTTTAATTATTGAAGTGTGACAGAAATTTAATTTTTTGTGTGAAATTAATTTGGTTAAATAAAATTTTATTTTATTTCCAAATTAATTGAAAATAAAAGTTATAATTCTTGTTTCTTTTATTTTTTAATAAAATTTAATTCTGTGGCTTTGGTTTAAATTTTCTGTGTAGTATAAAATTCTAATTATAATTTTGTTTTATAATTTAGAATTCATGGCTACTGAAACTGATCAAATTAATGCCCAAACAAGTATTATTGTGGTGGTTGCAATTGCTCCAACCCTTCCCGCTGTGACTGTGCCAGTCAATCACGGTGAGAAGTCAAAGAAGTTCTCAGGAACTGATTTTAAAAGATGGCAGAAGAAAATACTATCTAAATAAGGGGAAACTAAGAAGTTCAAGTTTGATGGCAAGTGTTACATTTGTGACAAAGAAAGACATCGGGCCAAAGATTGCCGTTACAAACGTAAAGGCAAAGAAAGATCAAACAAGAAGCCTATTCAAGCCAATATGACCGAAGTGGAAAAAATTTCCAATGGTGTGGATGTCATAAATCTTTCTGCAATTGTTTCAGAGGAAAATCTTGTGGGAAATCCTAAGGAATGGTGGGTGGATACTGGTGCTACTCGCCACATCTGTGCTGACAAAAAGATGTTTGCATCTTATTCTATAGTGGACAACGGTGAACAACTTTATATGTGCAACTCTTCGACTTCTAAAGTTGAAGGATAAGGAAAGATTATTTTAAAAATGACATCTAGAAAGGAACTCACTCTTAACAATGTACTGCATGTACCAGATATTCGCAAGAATCTTATTTCCGGATCTTTGTTGAGTAAAAATGGGTTTAGGCTAGTTTTGAAAGTAACAAGTTTGTACTTACCAAAAACGGAATGCATGTAAGAAAATGTTACATGTCTGATGGCCTTTTCAAAATGAATGTAATGACTGTTGTACCTTCTGTTAATAATAAAAATACATCTTCTTCTTACTTGCTTGAATCTTCAAATTTATGGCATGGTAGACTTGGACATGTTAATTATGGATCTTTGGGTAGATTAATTAATATGGAATGTTTACCTAAATTTGACATTGATTCAAATCATAAATGTGAAATTTGCTGTAACGACCCCACCACGTATAATGATTAGCACTTAATTAATTAAGGAGATTTGAAATTTAATTGCCAATTATTCCAATTCAATCTGGGATTTACGAAAATTATGAAGATTGATTCATATATAATTCTATTAAAGATTTATTTTGAAATTAAAAATTAAGAGTCTAAATGGCTTAAGGAAGTAAAATTGAGAAGTTGAATCAATTTAATTTTAATTACGGACCCATTTGGGAGTTTAATTAAATATTCGATTCAGTTTAGTAAAATTGAGATTCGATTAATTAGGTCCTAATTGGAGTTAATTAAGTTAATTAAATTATGAAGATTGAGAATTGTGATTATTACAAATTAAATTTATTTATAGAGTGACCAATTTGAATATGTAATTTAATTGACGCAAATTTGGAGTCTGATAAAAAATTGAAGGCCTAAATAATTTGAGGAATCAAAATTGATGATGACAATAAGTTTAATTAATATTTGGAGTCTTTTGGGGGTTTGATTAAAAATCTGATTCAGAATGATAAAAATTAAATATAATTAATTGGTCCTTAATTGAAGCTAATTAGACTAATTAAATTACATGGAACTTGTGATTAGATATGATTAATTAAATTATGATAAAGATTATCTAAAATGATGTGGTGATTAATTAAGTTCATGGATAATCAGTGTAATGATCTAATCAAGTTAATTAAATAAGATGAAAGCATTGGAGTATTCTAGAAATATGGAAAATAAGAAAGGGAGCTTAATTACCTAAATATGCAATGTAGTCACCCTCTGCTGGAGCAAAACCACTACAAGAAAAAACACATTTGGCGACTAAATTTTTAGTAGCCAAAAGTCGGTTTTTAAGTTTTCCCGACTAAATTTTTTAGTCGCCAGTTTGGTCACTGCTAAACGGTCGGAAAAGGTATTGGCTTTAGTCGCCAAAAAGTCTTTAGCGACTAAAACTTTGGTCGCTAATAGTCAATTATATTTTTTTAAATTATACATTTACCGACTAATGTTTTAGTCGCCAATACTCAAGGAATCGGCGACCAAACAGATTTAGTCACCAATAGCTCATTCCGAAAAAAAAAAAAATTACACCTTGCTCTTGTGGAGATTCAAACCATCAACCTCCCACACTATAAACCTTATACAACACACTCCTTCCACTACGCCTTCGTAACATCATATGATTATATATGCAACATATATTATTTATATAGTATTTAGACCCGTATTAATATAAAAGTATATATATAAACCTAATTATTTTTTATTGAACATAATTTATGTAAAAATAAATTATTTAGTAGAAAAAAAAAGGAGACCACTTTTGGTGACTAAATATAATTTTAGTCGCCAATTCTATACTTTTGGATACTAATTATTTTTTAGTTGTTAAAAAAAAATTCTCCGCACTAAAATTACCACTTTTAGTTACTAAACTTCTTTTTGGTCGCCAAAAAGCCTCACTTTCGGCTACTAAACATGTTTTTAGTCGCCGAATGCTTCACTTTTGGCTACTAATTTTTTTTTAGTCGCCAAAGGGCCTTACTTTTGGCTACTAAAATTTTTTTAGTAAGTAAAAACTTCACTTTTGGCGACCAAACAGATTTTTAGTCGCCGAATGTCTCACTTTTGGCTACAAAATTTTTTTTAGTCGCCAAAAGGCCTTACTTTTGGCTACTAAAATTTTTTTAGTCGCTAAAAGCCATATATCGGCGACCAAACAGATTTTTAGTAACCAAAACCTATACTTTTGGCTACTAATTTTTTTTAGTCGCCAAAAATCTTTACGTTTGGCTATCAATGCATTTTTAGTCGCCAAATGCTATACTTTCAGCGACGAAATGTGATTTTTTAGTCGCCAATAGTGCTTTTTCTTGTAGTGAACCGTGGGCATAAATAAAAAATAAAAATAAAAAAAGAAAGTGGCATAGATGAAATCAAGAAGAGCATAGACTTTGTATTAAAGCCTTAGAGCTATACATCATCTGTGTTTATGCTTTTGGTTGGAACAAAAATTGTCGAGTGAGAGGGAGAGAAAACTGTGAGTGAGAGAGAGAAAAGAGAGCTCAGCTTTTAAAGAAGGAAACCCAAAGTTGTGCTGGAAATTGTAAAGGAAGAAGAAGACTCAAGGGGAAATAATTAATAATCTTTGAAATTAGAGCTTGAGGTATGAAAATTATACTTACCTTATGTAGAATCTTCATATCACACTTGAAATTAAGAAAATTATGAATCAATCTCATGGATTTTGTAAGAAATTGAGTTAGGTTCATGAGCATGGATAAAAAATTTAGAAATTAATAATTTGAGTGTGATTTTGTAGTCATGCGTGAGATTAAATTTTATTGTTACATGCATGGGCAAATTTATAAGTTGTAGTACTCTCATCTTGGATTTTGAAGAATTTGAGATAATCAACTCATGTTTTGAAGAGAATGAGGAAAAGTTTTGTAAACATTAAAATTCATGGAAATCTAGAATTAATCTTGAAGATAAATGATATTTTGATTTTAAATCCCTAACCTATGCATGTAATGTAATTTAAGAGTTTAACTCAAATTAAACATATTTTGGAACATTTATGATTTAAGGAAATAAGTTTGAAAAGTAGTTAGTTTGAATTTGAATTTGGGTTTGATATGAGAAAATTTAATAAAAATCTAAATTAGAACAATTTAAGATTTTAATTATGGATTGAGCATGACTATGTAGAATTTGTTGGATTTTGATAAATGTTTCATGCATGCAAATGATTTTCTAAGGAGTTCATGACTTTAATTTCATGTTTTGAAGGAAAATAGAAAGAACTTGAGGTTAATTTTATGAAATCAAAAAGAAAATGAGAAATTGAAGCTATGTTCAAATTTATGAAAATTAATTTAGAAATTAATTATTTTGGGTTTGATCTTGGAATATTATGCATGAATTGAGTCTAATTTCTACATGAATGGACAAATTCTACAAGTTTTAATATTCTAATTGTACATGCATGTAAGGGATTGTCATAAGTTTGCATATTTGATTACAAGCATGCATTTTATAATGAATTGAAGGTTATTTGGCACACGCAAGCATGATAATGTTGAATTTCATGAAGTTGATCATCAATTGTACTATTTAAGTTGAAAATGAAGCCCATATTTCACATTCATTTATATTTCAAAATGATATGGAAATTAAATTGCATGAGCTTTGAACTTATGAAGTGGGTTTGATATGATTCGAGTTTATAAAATGGATTTATGTGAATTTGAGATTCAAATCTTGTAAAATTGGCCCTTATATTCATGTTAAAAGTTATATGGTGGAAATATGAGTCTTATGATATTAATTACATTGGTTGAAACCAAGTTTGAAGGCTCAAACATAATCTAGAAAAACCCAGAATTCGACATGTCCACTCGAGCGTAGAGAGTCTCGCTCGAGTGTACCCTGTTTTACTAGACTCCTTGCTCGAGCGTCAAAAGTCTCGCTCGAGTGTAATTTGCAAGCAACCAGTACTTTTGTAGACCAAAGGGGTCCACTTGAACGGAGGGCCCTGTTTCAGAAATTTTGAAAAGATGTTTTATACTTCGTCTTCCGTTCTCTTTCATTTCAAAACACTCTTAGGCACGCATTAAACATTAAAAATGAATTAAAGAACATGAAAGGAGCCTAAGAATGTTAAACAAGTTAAAGAATGGAATGAATTGTAATATGACCCAATATGTTATGAATTATGTAGGGTCAAACGCAGGGATGAATCAAGTACCAAAACACTATGAGTATAGTGTGCGTAACTAATCCTAACATATCACCACATGGATTATTTCAAGGTGGACAAGTGTCCCACAATTTTTTATTAAAAAAAAAAGAGAATGGAATAAAGAAAGGGGTGTAGTGTATTGAAGCCATTCATCAATCTAGTTTGGCTGGAGGAAAACTGTGGAGGAGAGAGAGAGAGAGAGTTCAAGCAAGAAATTGAAGACAAAATGAAGTGTTTGTGTTCGTTTGGAGTTCCCGGAGGTCTCGGCTACGCGCCTTGCCTCAGGATCTCCGAACTCGACTGTTTAGTGTCTGGTTTTGCACCAAACACTTGTGTTTTGCCTTGGAGGGGCAGGGAATGCCTTGTGAGGCATCCCCACACATCACCGGCCATGGCCAGAGGCCACCGGCTGGTGTTTTGTTGCCATCGGCAATGTATATTGCCGGTCGGCATTCTTTGTTGCCGGTCGGCACTCAATTTTGGCAAAATGGCAATTTTGAGCAGCCGACTACTGTTCATCTGCTTTTGCAGATATTTTAATACAGCTGTATGGCATTTTGTTCCCCTCCATACACGTGTATGGAGGGATGGCTTCCTTGTTAGCTTACCTTGTAAGCTTTACAAGATTGGCTCCTCTATAAGAGGAGGCCTCCCCTCTTGGTTCTAGGTTAGACATTTTAGAGACAAAAAATACAGAGGAGAGCTCTGGTTCTAGGGTTAGTATAGTTGTAGCTATTCTATCTCTATTTTTCTCTCTTGAGTGTTCTAGGTGCATTTGTTCTTAGTATTGCACATAAACACCTATCACTACACCTTCTCTTGGCTATTGAGGTTCTAAGGGATTCTTTTCAAAGTTTTGGAGCGGGTTTGGAGCTTAAGGAGCTGCTGGAGCTTCATTTGTGAAGAGAGTCTTCAATGGTAAGACTTTTGCTCCTTTATTCCCCATTTTTGCATCCTATTTTTTCCTATCTTAGAACTATTTTTGAGCTTAGTGTATAATATAAAAAGTTCTTTTTTTAGGCCCTCTAAATAGTTTGTTTAGAGTGTTTTGTGGTTTGGAGGTGTTTGACCCCTCTTAGGCCTTGAGAGGCCCCATTTTGTACTATTTTGAGTGAACTCCGAGACCTTGGTGTTTGGGCCTCCTCAACACTGAAATCTTGAGGGATTTCAGAGGTGAGGATGGTGCCTTGGGGTCCTAGGGAGGAGAGGGCTACCCCCTCTCCTTGTTGTCCTTGAAATGGACCATTTTTGGCCTCTTGAGGGAGCACTTAGCTAAGCTTCTTGTTGATCATGCCTAGGCTGATTTATGTGCTTATTATGTCATAATATGCCTCTGTTTTTAATTGGTTTTGGTACACCATACATGCTTAGCATACATACCTTGTAATGCCACTTTGTTGCCTTAACATGCCTTAGGTTGTAAACCCTTGTTCTAGCATGTTTTAGGCTTAGCCTTGTGAATCTTTCATGCATATTTTGCCATGTTTAAGGTCTGTCCTAGGTTGTTTGGGTCGACTTTGGCATGCTTAGTATAGCCCCTTTGCATTCCGGCTTGTTGGCCTTAAGTATGTGAGGGTATAGCATGCATTACTTGCTTTGATTTAATGGTTTGGCATCATTTATAGCATCATTTCAGTCCCCTTAGCATGCTTGTATGCTTGCCTTGGATGTCTCTTTGATGCCTTATGAGCTTGTGTTATATGCTCCATTTTTGGCCATTGTACATGCCTTTGAATTTGGGCCACTTAGATGCCATCTAGGTGTCCCTTGGGTGTTGTCTAGGCCTGCCCTAGACCTATTTTAGGTCCTCTTAGCCTTGTGAGGCTTGGTTGACTTAGTCTTGGTTTAAGCCTCTTGGCTTGTCTTGGGTTTTTGGCTTTGTTTGCATGCCTTGTTTATCTTGTTTAATTGGCTTAGCACCTTTTGTAACATGATTTTCAATGCTTACCTTGCATGCCATTAGTCTATGTTATGCCTCTTTCAAGTGTGCTTGAGAGTTGCCCTTTTGTGCTTGGATGTTAGCCTTTTAACATGTGCATGTGTGTATGTGTATTTAGTCCTTCCTTTTGGGCACTTTGGCCACTGTTTTGGGCCTAATTAGAGCTGCCCAAATCATGTTTAAGTCCATCCTTTGCTTGCTTGCATGCTTACCTTGCATGTTGTTTGCATGCTTGCATGTACATCTTCCATTCCCATGTTGCATCCTTAGCTTGCATGCCTAGGTTGCATTGCATCTAGCATACATGTCTTGTTCCTTGATCTAGTGATAGGAATTGGGCTTTGGCTTGTTGGTTTGCATTGCATTTGACATCAAAATGTGCACACTTGGTCCCTTGGGCCATCACGCATGGAAATGCGCGATTGATGGTCCGAGAAGCAAGGAGCATATCCCTTTGAGTCACTAACATGATAAGGGACATGATTGGTGCATACATTGCTTGAATTGCCTTGGCATGCTCTGCCTCGCCCTCTGTTGCTGTCAATTGCAGATTCTGCAGGAACTTTCTGCCAACCGGCAGTGCTAAGTGCCGACCGGCAACCCTTCCGGGGCCGATAGCTTCACCAACAGCCGGTGATCACATACCACTGCTGGTGGCCATTCTACTCAGCCGATGGTGTCTCCTAATGTCCAGGGAAGCAATCCTGAGACTTTGGCAGCCTTCAGAGGAGTATAGCAGGGAAAACAGAGGCAGCTTGAACATGGCAGTGCACTTCCGAGCAGGACCGAGCACGCGCGCATCGAACCCTCTTCTCGAGGCCCCTGTTATTGCTTTTCTTAAGCTTAGTTAGTTTGTTAACTAATTAGGTAATTTGTAATAATTAATTAACTAGGATAGTTAATTCACTTTTCGAATTGTATTATTCCTTTGGTCCCTCCGAGCGAGGGCGAATCTGTAATAAGTGTGGGTGAGTGTGTGTATGTCTTCCAATCCCCACTTCTTTCTTGCCTTTTACTTACCTGCTTTGATGGTTAGTAATAGGACACGTTTAATTTAGCATACCTTATGCTACGCATGCGTGCATCCATACATTTGTCTTGCATGCACCGGGCTCGGTATATCATGCTAACTGCATTTGTACTTCAATTCCAAATTGAATACGTGCATCAATTGATTGCATTTCACATGCCATGTTTAGGTTAGCCGAGCCTACTCTAATTGCATCATGTATGTGTCGCATTAGTCAATTTAATATAAACGAGGACCATGCATGCTGGCTAACTAGTTTATTGTTTTGGCACGGAGTACGATGTAAGTATTTTATGCTTTAGCATATCGCATGCGTGTGAATGCTATCATGACAGATGTTTACCATGTGGCTAGATGCTTATATGAGATAAACTGTTTGAATGCCCATGG
>NW_021025030.1:2056298-2096834 GCF_004153795.1 Camellia sinensis
TCCATCTTGCATTGTGTATGCCCTATAGTCCATGTTATCGCATGTTTAATCATTGCATTGCGTATGCCTCGTTCATAACATTGCGTATGTTAGTGCGTAGTGTATGCATGCCATATAATCCATGAGCATTGAGTAATGCCATTCTTAGTTCATAGCATTGTGTAGCTTGAGCCGACAAAGAGAGGACCTATCTTCGGTAGTGGCTGGTGGCCCCGGTGATGGCTGGTGGCTCCGGTGGGTAATAGGAACAATATGGGAAAATAGGTTTAGATTTTAAGGTTAGGCACTGATACCATGATGATTTTGGAGAATAATCAGATTAGGGAATGATTAGGATATCATCCTTTATTTATATTAATAAAGAATAATAATTACAAGGGAGCCCTAAGGAATAAAATAATTACAAAATAATAACCCAAATAATAATATATTATTCTAACAATGGAACAAAGCAAAAATAGGGGGATTTCCAAAGGATGTTCATCCTTCATTCTCTCTCCTGTCATGAAAATTTCTCAAGGAGAGAGTAGGTTTGCTTCACAAATCATCAAACATCCCAATGGTATTTAAATGATGATTAGTGAAGCAAAGATAATTATGAAACATACAATCAAAGATATGGCTACAACCCACTGAATCTCATGGAAAACAAGAGCAAGTGAATACTCAAGCTTAGGAAGAATAGGTTTAGATGGAGCCATTCTTGGGGGCAATGCTCATAAACAAGAGGTTCCATCATTAAGAAAACCAGAGAGACTCTTCTTCCTACTCATGGAAGATGGATTGAAACCTCCATTTTCACGTTTCAAAGGGACTAGAAGAGAGTCCCTAATGGTATTGATGAAAGAGCACTCATGTATCTTTGAAGCAAAAGAAAAACTAAACTAAGTAAAAGAAAAAAAATGAAAGCTATGGAGAAAAGATTGCAAGCTCATCTCCTTACTCATGGAACATGGATGAAACATCCATTTCCATGCTACAAAGAAGGAACTAGAAGAGAGCTTCGCAATATCTTCCAAGAAGAGAGATATGAGACAACAATCAAACTATATATGTAAGCTTCAAACACATATATACAGTTCATATTTGATCAAAATCTGCCTAAAACAATGTTGAAAATGAAAGAAACGAAGCAAAAACATGAAGAACAACAAGAGAGCAACACTAGAGAATAAGCCTATGGAAGGGTGGCTAACCTTTCCACCTTCAAAGAGGTTGAAATCACATTTTAATGCCTAAAATACTCTGAAAAATAGTATTAAAATGAATAACAAGAAGCTTAAAAGTAATGAAAACAAAAAGAGTTGAAGAATCAACCTCTGGAGAAGAGGAAGAGTATATTGGTTCACAAACTCCAATCCAAACACTCTCAAGTATCTGGAATTATGTTCAAAATCTTAGCAAAAAGCTTCAAGTTCAAGCTTTAATGGTGTATCTATAGTGTATCTGTATTTCAAGAGGGTAAAGAAGCTTTGGGCAATTGTCTAAGCTTTGGGAAATCATTCTAACCCTAAATCATAAGGGAAGGTGCTCTTTTTATAGAGTTTCCACTGCCTTTCAACGTAAATATCTTCAAAGGAGAGTAGCTGGCTGCTGCAAAATATCTGCTTCGCTAAACATGGTCGGTTGGCTAATGAATTGTACGGTTGGCCCAAAAAATTGGCCTGCTGGTGGAAACACGACCAGGTCTAAATTTTGAAAAGAGGATTTTTAAGTGTCTAAAACATTTTGGTCAAAATGGGGTATAAGGTTGGGATTAGAAGCTCAAAACTGAATTCTTTTGTTGAATATTCGAAAGATTGCACATTGTAATATTTCATCATTGAGTGATCGGAATGAAGTGCCCAAGTCTTAGGGGCGGTCAAAATGGGTGTCTACAGTTGCCCCTCTTTGATAGAGCTCGAAGTCATGAAATGACATGAGTGAATGTCGAAACCTAAAGATGACCCATTTCACGAGGCCATAAGACTTGGGAAATCAAACAAAATGCGAATGTAGTTGATTGAACCCGAGGGTTGCCTACGTATGTCTTTGCAAGGAATTGAACCAGCGTAGTTCAGGGACAAGATGCAAATGATACACAATGCAATGCAACAATCTAAACCATGAGCAGTGCTTACCACACGAATATCATAAAGGAATGGAGATGCAAATCAAACTACGTTTAACACAGAAAAGGTGCCAACACTCTCAATCCACAATTCTTGTAGAATAGATGCGTATGCGTGCAGAACTATGCCTTTCACAAAAAGAGTACAAGTAATTGGGTGGTATGATATAATTGAGGAATGATCTGCTGGGCAAAGATAATGATCCTAAATGCTAAATGCAACAAGACAAAGTACGATGCAATGGATGAAATGAATCAGGGGTGCAGGCCGAACTACATCTTACCTAGAAAAGGCATGGACACAAACCAAACCAAGTCTAGCACAAAAAAGGTGCCGACACCCTCAAACCACAATTCTTGCAAAATATGTGCGTACACATGCAGAGCTATGCTTTAATGCGGGAAAAGTATGAACACATGCCAAACTAAGCTTAACATGGAAAGGATGCATGCAATGAAATGGTATGATGTAATGGATGTAATGGATGTAATGGATAATATAGTCGATGCCTGCAATAGATGCTATATGCAATGTGATAGAGGTAATAGATAATAATAGATATGATGTAGCAGTTGGGAAGTGGTTCTTTAGAAAGCACCTTACAAGGGCAATTGGCGATGACTCACCTTATGATGCTGGGGATATTCCTCTTCTTCTTGGTTTTAAGACTTCTTCCTCAATCTTACGCTTTCAAATAGAGAAAACAATCTCAAAGACCCCAAATGCTCAATAAAGGTATAATCATTACGTGAAAACCATGGGTACTACTTTTCTCCCTGGCCATGTTTACAACTTGCCCTATTCTCTAACAAGGTGACAGATTAGGTTGGTTCAGTATCTAGAATTGAGGCGCATACAAGCTACCTCAACCTATGGGGATGCCATATAGATTTCACGCCAAGGATACATCCCTGGGTATTCAAAGCAGACTCTACTGTCAGAAATTCCAAACCTTTTCATTCTAGGCCTTGACCACTCAAACTCTAGTTTCCACCATCTCAGTTGATCTCCTATGAACTTACTACAATCACAGTCAAGTTACTATACTAGACCGCTTGAAGTGGTTTGGGCACGACAAATACCAAAGGAATTGCACCTTTAGAGGATTTAAGGTCTCTTAGACCTAGTGAGTACACAAGACAATGCGGGCGAGGTGCACAAGATAGTGCGATACAGGTGCACAAGACAGTGCGATGCAGGTGAATGCACAAAACAGTGCTATGTGGGTGCATCAGACAGTGTGATGTAGGTGAATGCACAAAACAATGCTTTAAGGGTGCACAAGATAGTGCGATATGGGTGCACAAAACTGTGCTATGGGGTTGCACAAAACTGTGCTATGGGGTTGCACAAAACTGTGCTATGGGGTTGCACAAAACTGTGCTATGGGGTTGCACAAAACTGTGCTATGGGGTTGCACAAAACTGTGCTATGGGGTTGCACAAAACTGTGCTATGGGGTTGCACAAAACTGTGCTATGGGGTTGCACAAAACTGTGCTATGGGGTTGCACAAAATAGTGCGATGTAAGTGAATGCACAAAATAGTGCTATGTGGGTGCACAAGATAGTGTGATACATGTGCACAAAACAGTGCGATGCAGGTTCACAAAATAATGCGATGTAGGTGCACAAAATACTGCGATGCGGGTGCACAAAACAGCGCTATGCAAGTGCACTAGACAGTGCATCATGTAGGTGCACAAAATAGTGCTTGCAAGTGCACAAGGCAGTGCATCATATAGGTTTAGAAAACAGTGCTATGGGGGTGCACAAGACAGTACTATGCAAGATGAATGCACAAAATAGTACGATGCAAGTGAATGGACAAAATAGTGTGATGTAAGTGCACAAGATAGTGCATCGTGTACCTTATGAAATGAGTATGGGGAAACTTGCTACAACTTATTGAAATGTAACTAAAAAACACTACGGAAGGTAACTCAACGAAACTCTGTTATTACAAGTACAGACAAAGTCAAGAAATCATGCCATTCAAATCAACCAGAGTGTATGAGCATGCATGCATAATCCAAAGCACATGTTTTAATCAAATAGAAGATGGAAATCCCAAGAGAGTTTTGAAATGGTTAAAGACAACTTTTGAAGGTTGAATCATATCAGAATCATCATGGGGGTGAGCTACCCTAACCCAGGAGAAAGTGCCAAACAAATGGCTTTGAGCGCACTGAGAGAAATGTTAGGTTCATACCTCTTGTTCAATTGATGACCCAATCAAATGTACTGAAAATTGCCCTAGTGTCCAGTCACTGGCCACCTTTTTTAACATTATGCAGACATGTGTGATGGGGATCATCAGATCCTAGAACGGTTGCAACCAATTAGACTCATGCTTCTCTTTTGTCTTGGTATGTTGAGAACTTACTCCAGTCTCCTCCAAAGTAGTGACGGATTCTTCGCATAACTTTACAATGATCATGAACATGATGCCCCTTGTATGGGCACTTTTAGTTTGTTTATGAATTCCACACATGGACTCGCTTTTGAGTTTGAAGCGAACATTCATGTAAGGAATTTTTACCATGCCACCTTGTTGAACTTTGAGTGACAGACACGCTATGGTGACTCGATGAAGAGCACAGACCGAGACAAACACTAGGCACGACACAACAGAACTCACAACTGACCCAATTGCAGAAAAAGACTCAAGGTGACTGATCATTCATAGTGCCCCTAGTATTACTTATGTTTCCTTTAGAACTCAATTTCGCAAAACCTGAGTTTCGATTCCTTTTTTTTGCTCAAGTTAGAGATTCTACTGATAAGTTCAAGCATTGAAAATTTCTCCACTTGTTAATTCAAGCTAGTTTTCCTTACCCAACGCAAGTATGTGATATGCACAACAGTCGGTGTAGCTCATGGATTGATGCGAAGCTGGCACCGTGAATTTGGGCAAAATAATTGGGTCGAGATGGATGAGATGGATATGGTTGAGACCGAACTTCAGAATGAAGCTGCCTACTATAGACGTCCCCGAACGCCCCGGGAGGGAATCCCGTTTCATTCATCTGGGGTCACTATAGTTCAGGACTCAAATTGTCACGGTTCTAAATCTGAACCAAAGAGTCCAAATCCGGCGAATCATTTTTGAAAACAGATTTTTCTGTAAAGAAGTGCCAAACATGGACTGCTTTGCCAGATACAGAGTCGCCACCTAAATATTTTATTTTGGGGGAATTTAGGAAACCCTGACTCGTTGCCTAAGGCCACGTGTCCGTCATCACCAAAGTTGCCTCGGCTAGGGAACTTGGGTACGATTGGGGAAGGTCAGTTATAAGCACCCCCGCTCGCCCGATCAAAGATCGGCCTCTACTAACCATGATATCGATTTTTGAAAACATTATGTGCTCTTATTCCGGTTATTAGCCTAGAATTACTATGCGATGCGTACAACATACAAGTATAGACTAGATCGCCTAATTTGGAACAAAGCATTGCATATCCGTTTGCTTGGAAAATAGTTTGAGATTTGCTACTCGCAAGTAGGCTAAAACACGGATTTCAATGAATTGTTCCAATTCAAGCAATCCAACCTTCACCCACAGGCATTTAGGCAGTTATATCACATAAGCAATTAGCCTCATGGTAAGCATGATGTCATGGCAACACTCACACGCATGCAAGATGCTAAAGTATAAATACTTACTGAGTACTCCGAGCCAAAACAAAAACTAGTTAGTAATCAAATGCATGATCCTAGTTCATGTTAAGATGGCTAATGTAACACATGCAAAATGCAACTAGAAATAGGCTTGGCTATTCTAAGATGTCATGTGAAATGCAACATGATACATGTATTCAAATAGGAATTGAAATAGAATGCAGTTAGCATGATGCGCCGAGCCTAGTGCATGCAATACGAATGATTGTGTGCAAACATGCTATCATAAGTATGCTAGTTGAAACGTGCCCTAAACTAACCATCATAAGCTGGTAAATAAAAGGGAGAAAGACGTGGGGTTGGGAGACATACACACACTCACGCACACTTATTACACAATTGCCCTCGCTCGGAGGGTCCGAAAGAATAGTACAAATTAACTAATTATCAAGCTAATTAAATATTACAAACCCTTAATTAATTAATAAATTAACTAAGCTATGGAAAACAGTAAAAGGCCTCGGGAAGAGGGATGCACGCATGCTCGGATTGGCTTCGCCCAGAAATCCATTGCCATGACACATGTTTCCTCTGTTTACACTGCTCTGCACCTCTAAGGACTACACAAGTCTCAAGGTTGCTTCTGAAATACTCCCTGAGGGGTTATGGGAAACCACCGGCCAAGAGGAAACATCACCGGCCATCCATCGACCAAAAATTGTGCCATCGGCTACGGAAGTTTGGTCGATCGGCAATATAGATGGCCGACCGGCCATAACTTCCTGCAGAAACCTATTTTGACAGCAACAGAGGACAGACAAGGCATGGCAATGCATTTCAAGGCAAATGTTTGCACAACCAACCTTCCTATTATGTTATGAACTCAAGGGAGTATGGTTCTCGACCCTCAGACCACCAATCACGCATTTCATTGCATGATGGCCCAAGAAGCCAAAGTGTGCAATTTCAATATGTAATGAAATGCACAAAACAAATAATGGGCCCCAAACCTCTATAATAATCAATTCAAGAGGCAAGAGATGCATGCTATGATATGCAACCTAAACATGCAAGCTAAGCATGCAACATGAGCATGTGAACATGCAATATGCAATAGGCATACAACCTAAACATGTGGACGTGTATAGCATGCAACAACATGCAACATGAAACAAGCATGCAACAACATGGTAAAATGGACTTACACTATACATGGGTAGCTCTCAAGCATGCCAAAATTAGTGGCCAACCATGATGAAAACTAGGCACCAAAATGCACACAAGCATGCACAATGCAAGGGCTCAATCCTAAGGCACAAAACTCAACTCTCCAAGAGCATGGCAAAGATGAAACAATGAACACAATGGCATATATTCCAGCTCTGAAATAGCATACAAAATGACTCCGAAATGATGCAACAACTCACACGAAGCATGTTGGATGGCTTAAGCATTGAAACTAGTGAAGTGTGTTACACTATAGGTATGCAAAGCAAGTATCATTCGACCATGGGGCCTCAAAAACAGAGCTAAGGCAGCCCAAATCATTAACGAAATCAGTTTAAAACATGGCCAAAATATGCTAGCATCAAGGGTCAAAACAACTTGCAATGTGAGCTAGTAAGCATGGTTTACACTACAAGTATGTGAAGCAAATGAGGGACCACCAAACCAGCCAAAAAAAGTTTCAAGGCATGCCAAAATAAGCCCAAAAAGCCATTGAAACATAGTCAACACATGCTAGAATGGGGTGCTCCTTTGATAAGCCAAAAAGGGAGTTACTCTACACATGCAAGAGGCAAAGAAAAATGGACGAAACCAGCTATGGAAAGAGTCTATCCAAGTCCCAAAAGTCACCAAAAAGGGCTTGAACAAAGCCTCCAAATGATCTAAACATAAGCCCCTTTGTAAGGCCAAAAATGCCAACAAACAAGACAACAAGGGAGAGGGTCACCCCTCTCTGATTTAGGCCCTCAAAGAAGCAAGCCTACCACTAAAAATCTACTGGATTTCAGTGGCTAGGAGGCCAAGCAAAGACTAATACAAAGGCTTCAAGGTATGGCACAAAACAAGGCCGAAACAAGCATGCAAGAGGGTAGACGACCCCCAACAGTAAAATGATCTTAAACAAACACCAAAAGGGCCTAAAAAAAAGACTTTTTTCAATTTATGACAAAGCTCAAATATGCTTGAAAGTATGGATAAGATATGGATCAAAATAAAGCCTTAAAAGGGAGATGAAGCATACAACGGGGTAGATGACCTCTAACAGAAAAATGTCCTTAAACAAACTTCAAGAGGAGCTCAAAATAAGACCTTTTACACTTTATGACAAAGCTCGAAAATGCTTGCAAGTATGGCCAAGCTATGAAGCAAGATAAGCCTTAAAAAGAGAGATGAGTGTGTTACCCTTGTAGCCAAGAACTCCAGCAGCCTTTGGTCCCAAAAACCAGTCCCTCAGCCTCTGAAAATAAGCTCCAAGATGCTTGGATGGATGATGGAGAGGTTAGGTTATGAGGTGTAGGGTAATGGAGCCAAGAACCTTACACTTTGAAGCTAAAATGGAGGAGATATAGAGAGACAAAGAGGGATATATGTGTATATGCCCTAACCAAGTTCTGAACCTGGTATAAGGAGAGGGGAGCCTTCTTTTATAGAGTCAAGGGACTAAAGCTTCTCTTAGAAGCTTCAAACCAAGAGCAAAGATCCTCTATACACATGTATGGAGGATCCAGTCTGTGCCCTCCAACTGGCACAGCTGGCATCCATTCAATCTGTAGAATACACCGGAAGGTCATTGACCAGAAAAAATGGTCGGTCGGCTACTATAAATGGTTGGTGTGCTACCTATTTGGTCGGTCGACTATTTGTTCTGGTCGGTCGGCACATTGTTTGGTCGGCCGACAGGAAAAATCTGCTCTGCAGGTCCAACTTCAAACGGGCATAACTCCTTCATATGAACTCCTTTTCAGGTCATTCTTGTGTCCAAATTGAAGCCCCAGAAGTAAGATTTCCAATGGAACCAGCCTTGTATAAAAATTCCAACTTTGAAAAAAGTTATGCTTGTTTTGGTGAAGGTTGCTCAGTTTCGGTCCAACCGGGATGATACCCAACTTCAACCAATCATATCTCCCCCATCCGGACTCAGCTTTAAGAGATTCTTGAATGGAAAATGAAGCCTTGGAAGTATTCTTTCCAATGGTGGTAGCCTCATAGCTTAACTTCAAGTGCATAGACAGATAAGCCTGATTTAGCGAGGACCGCTCGACTCTCTCTTAGCGGTTCTTGCCTAACTTCTTCCTCAGCTAGGTTTCTTCTCTCTTCTCCTCTTTTCTTCAACTCCAAACCCCCAAAAAAGGTGTTTTGAAATATTTTTCAAAGATTTCATCTCTCTTTCAGTCATCTCCACTTTTTCCTTACTCGGTTTATCGAAAAGCGCATCATTTGACAAAATGTGAGCCTCAGAACATTGTAGAAACTTTATTTCAAAAATATTTTGAAAGAGAGGGTTTTAAGGTCTAAAAACCATTGAAAATAGCTTTGGTCCAAAATGGGGTGTGAAGTTGAGATTTGTCTCTCTCCTTGTCGAAGAAACTGAACCTTTCCCCTGCACACCTTTCTCCACCAAGTAAACCATCAGTGGTGCCCAAGTCTTAAGGGCGGTCAAAAATCGGGTGTCTACAGTTGCCCCTCTTTGACAGAACTCAGAAGTCAAGAAGTGACGTGAGTGAATGTCAAAGCCCAGAGACGACCCATTTTTGACAAGGTCTAAGACTTGGACAAACAAACAAAATATCGATAAATAAATGGTTGTGCCCGCAGGCTGCCGACGTATCCCTGTGCAAGGAATCAAACCAGCGTAGTTCAGGGGCAGGATGCAAATGATATGCAGGAAGACTTTGATAATTGGACTTATAAGCTACGCGAAGCCGGTCTAAAAATTAGACTTTTACGCTACGCGAAGCTAGTTTGAAAATTGGACTTATACGCTACGCGAAGTCGGTTTGAAAATTAGACTTATACATTACGCGAAGTCGGTTTGATAATTGGGGATTTATGCCATGCAATGCAATGTAAAAAAAAAATGCAATGTAATAGCTAGAAAGCGAAGGTACCTTACAGGGGCAATTGGCAATGACCTACCTCATGCTGCTGGGGACCTTCCCTTCTTCTTGGTTAAATTGCAGGTACTATTTTTCTCCCTAGCTGTGGCCGCAGCTTTCCCTGTTCTCCAACAGGGTAACAGACTAGGTTGGATCAGTATCCATAATTGAGGTGCATACATATGTTATCTCAATCTATGGGGCTGCCATACAGATTTCAAGCCGAGGATATACCCCTGGGTATGTAAACTAGACTTTAGTCTCGGAAATCCCGAACCTTTGTGTTCTAGGCATGAGCCATTCGAACTCTAGTTTCTACCGTCTTAGTTGGTCTCCTAAGAACTCACCGCAAACACAGGCAGGTGGCTATACCAGACCACCGGAAGTCGTTCAGGCATGACAAACACCAAAGGAATTGCACCTTTAGAGGATTTAAGGTCTCCTAGACCAGAGAGTGCACAAGAAAGTGCGAGTGAAGAGTGAATGCACAAAACAGTGCTAAGAAGATGCACGAAACAGTGCGATGTAATGTACTAACAAGTACAGGTTAGGTGAGCAAGAAAGCGCGATAAAATGCATGCAAAATGCAAGTAAGGTGCACAAAACAGTGCGATGCGCAAGATAGCGCGATAAGATGCATGCCAAATGCAAGTAAGGTGCACAAAACAGCGCGATGCAATGCACTGACAAGTGCTACAAGCATTTTCTATGCAAGATGAGAGAGAGCATGTAATGAAATGCATAAGATAGTGCGATGCGTAAGAAAGCGCGAGTGCAAACTGCACAAAATAGTGCGATGCGCAAGAGAGCGCGAGTGATAAACTGCACAAAACAGTGTGATGGGCAAGAAAGCACGAGTGATAAACTGCATAAAATAGTGCGATGCGCAAGAAAGTGCGAGTGATTTGAAATGCACAAGACAGTGCGATACGCTAAACAATGTGAGTGATTTGAAATGCACAAGACAGTGCGATACGCTAAACAGCGCGAGTGATAAATTGCACAAAATAGTGCAATGCGCAAGAAAGCGCGAGTGATAAACTGGACAAAATAGTGCGATACGCAAGAAAGCACAAGTGATTTAAAATGCACAAGATAATGCGATATGCTAAACAGTGCGAGTGATTTGAAATGCACAACACAGTGCGATACGCTAAACAACGCGAGTGATAAACTGCACAAAATAGTGCGATACGCAAGAAAGCACGGGTGATAAACTGCACAAAATAGTGCGATGCGCAGGAAAGCGCGAGTGATTTGAAATGCACAAGACAGTACGATACGCTAAACAACGCGAGTGATTTGAAATGCACAAGACAGTGCGATACGCTAAACAACGCGAGTGATTTGAAATGCACAAGACAGTGCGATACGCTAAACAGCACGAGTGATTAAACTGCACAAAACAGTGCGATGCGCAAGAAAGCGTGAGTGAAACACAACCACAAGATGCACAAGACAGTGCAAATAAGATACAAAGTGTAAGTGCACAAGATAGTGCGAGTGAATGCATGTTCTATGCAAATGAGGTGCATTTTCTATGCAAGTATGGAAGAGTGCATTTTCTATGCAAAAGATACGAGCATTTTCTATGCAAGTATGGGGGCACTTTCTATGCATGAAGCAGGCATACTCTATGTAACTTTTGAAAGAACGTTCCATGCAATATTGAAAGCATATTCTATGCATGAGACAAACAAAGCATATTCTATGCAAAAATTGAAAACAAGCATATTCTATACATGAATCATAACGATGAGTGGCATGCATGTAACCGAAGTGTATATGAAAGTGCACATTCTATGCAATAGAGGGACATAAAACATGTACTCTGGTGCCTCTGATTTATCTCTCGGAGGGCTTTGTAACACACTCAGCTCAAAAAGGGCACACCTTGTTCATATTGGCGAGAGATAACATCTGCTACTGCTTTAATTGCCATTCTAACTTGAAGCAGGCTTACACTTGGGGTCGAGATACACTTATACCCCAGAGAAATGGCGAGGTCTGAGAAGGTGCACCTGGAATGCAGTCTTAGAATTTGCCGAAGCTGAAACACACTAAGATGCTCCAAATTTTCCTTTTTTTCTTTTGCTTTGCAGTCTGGAACTCACATGGCTTCAGATAGGTCCTTGTTTTACTGTTCATGCTTATCGAGGGTGGACCCTGCAGTTTATGAAAGAAACAATCATGTTTTTCACAAATGTTGAGAATGGCACAGCACTCTAAGCATAAAACGATTCATTTTTTTTGAATTTGAGAAATGAGAAAAAGTTTTTCACTGGGTATTGGGCCTACGACTGCACACAGCACACAACGACTCGACAAAGAAAAACAAGAGGTAAACAACCTAAACACATCGAGAAACACTCGAAGCGACTCAAAACAAGAATTGAGGCAGACAAAACAAAACACAAGACTCAAATGTGCACATGGAGCCTGTTTCTCCGGGTATTGTTTCCCACCCTTTCTCATTTGTGATTCTCACATCACTCGGCCCTCAGGCTCTGTTTTTCTGAAAAATCCCTTTTCTCACTTTTTCTCTCAACGCACATCTCTCTATTCTTCAATCTCTCATTTTAAATCCCTGCCCTGGGTGGTTGATGGATAAACAGAAAGTTGTGGGCTCTTGCCCCTAGCATTCCGCTAGATTCTTCTTCTTGTTCACAGCAGTGAGTTTCTCCCAGAGAGGGGCTACGCTACAACTGGGCGGGTAGCAAATCTGCAGCTGACATCGGTTGATGATGCTCTACTGGGGAGTTTGGGTGTGGTCAGATCTGTCCAAATAAAGGAGTGGAATATCCTGATCCATTCCAATTCGTGCTTCGCACTTGGTTTGATACCTTGTTGCTTGGAGGATAAGAGAGCTTTTTGGCCCTTTTGTGGTTAGCTTCAGTGGTGTCCTTTTCTGGCGAATACGGTGCCCTTTCCGGCAAGTATGGTGCCCTTTCTGGCAAATGCATTGACAACGGGGGAAAGACAGGAAGCCTAACTCAACTGTGCCCCTAGTTCACCATTTTGACCAATTTGTTTTTGTTTTTGGCTTTCTACTAAGACAATTTTGACCAAAATGAGAGTTAGATTAACATACTTGTTCAATTTTCTGATTTCAAATCATGCAAGTCAAGCTATGAGCACTGAAAATTTTCCTTTTTTGGGTCCAAGAAAATGGTCTAGTTTTGAAAAACCGAATACTTTTCGAGAAAATCAGTCAACCTCAGTAAAATTTCTCAAAAACTATTTTTGCAAACGGCCAGTGCTCAACGAGCACGGAACCTACTCTCAAGTTGCACAACCTCGGATTTGGAAGCAATGGAAAATTGCCCCTTGCTTGAAGAGAGCTGCATGGCAATGGAAAGTTGCCCCTTGTTTGAATGGCACCGCAGTGCATTGTAATCAGTCCTCAGAGCAATTATTACAACTAAACTCTCGGATACAAAGAAGACAAAGATGACCAGAATCATCACATAGACACAGTTGAATTTGAAGTGTTTTACGGCTGGACTTCAGAATGAAGTTGCCTACGTATCCCAAACATGGGAATCAAGCCTTACGTAGTTTGGGGTTAAGGTACACTCGGGTATTAACCTCTCCTTTTACGCTCTAACTTTTGCCAAGGCCGCCCTTTCAGGGTTTTCAACCTTGCGAGCTTTGTTCTTCTTTTCTTTTCATTTCTTTTCTTCTTTTTTCTTTTTCATCTTTTCTTTTCATTTTCTTTATTTTCATTTTTTGTATTTTTCTTTTTTTTTTCTTTTTCTTCTTTCTCTTGCTCTAACTTTTGCCTGGGTCGCCCTTCCGGGTTTTCGGCCCAGCGAGCCTCTCAAGGGTAAAAGTGTAGCTTTGTTCATGTTGAATGGTTTAAGATCCTGATGTCATCTGAATCTAGGAGAACGGCTGTTGTTTGCTGACGATGCATGAGTCTATCCAATGGGGGCTGAATTTGCCCCTAGTGTTGTGAATAAGAACTTGGTTGTCCTTCAGCAATACCTTCGTCTTTCCTCCCTTCTGGGATTTGGCATTCTTGCCGATCTTTGTTGATTTGCAGAATGATCCATCTTCGGCTCTTCGAGCACAATCTGACATCTTTTGCCCCTTAGTTCGAGGGGTGTTCCTGATCTAGCTTCCCAAGCTCCCTTTAATCACATCTGACATTCTCGCCCCTAGTTCATGGGCTGCTTCTGATCTGGCCACACGGGCCTTACATTGTGGTTGACCGTTGAACATTCTGAATGCAAGTTCAAGGTTTGAAAGCAAAGGGGTTGAGTCTTGAGGCTGAGAGCGATCCTGAGCTGCATAATCTTAAGAGCAATTCCACACAGGTCTTCGCAGGATGGCGCAAAACAGTTTTTTGAAATCTTATAAGAAAGCGACTAATCGCTCGTGCTGAAGACAGTGTAGAACCAATCTGGATCAAGCCAGGATCCTTCTCAGTACTCACACTAACAAGCGTGATCTCAATCATTAAGGGCTTAGCATGCCTTTTTTTTCTCTCAATTGATCAAGTTTTTGCAAATCCCGAGGAATTCCTTCCTCTTCGTTTTCATCACAATGTTTAAAAATAGTTTTGAAAAACTTAGGTCAACGCAATGACTTAAAAGCACAGAAAGCAGGTGAAATGCACTGTCGTTCAATTCAACTTTCTGGCACAACTGGCACAAGGCAGAAGCAAGCACAAAAGCATGAAAAACCACTGCTGTTTCATTCGTAACTGTTGGTGTAACTGGCTCGATGGCAGAAACAGACTCAAAAGAAAGCGAAAAGACAAACACAAAACAAAATAGTGATGCCTGAGGTAACACCCCCGGAATCACCTGACTCTAACAAAACAGAATTGACTCGATACAACAAGACAGACCCGAAACAAAAAGACTGACTTAAAACAAAGAGACAGACTCAAAACAACACAACAAAACATACCTAAATACCCAAGTCGAAAACTAGCATTCGCAAATGCTCAAAACAGTGCATGCCATACGCCACATCTGGAGTAAATCAAGCGCCGCCCGCAGGTGGTTCATCCCCCGATCAAATAGTCACATTATCCCCTACAAGTTCACTGATCTAGTGCCAATAGACTTTACAGGACCCGGCACAACGATGACCATGTCGTCAATCAGATCTTGTATTTCATGGCGAAGATGGTAACAACTATCAGTGTCATGGCCGACTTGTTGATGGAAGGCACAGTACTTGGCCGGATCATGGGAGGGGGAAAGTTTATCTGGCAGTGGCCGCAGCTCCAGGGGTTTCAGATCCCCCTTTCTAATCAGGACCCTCAAGGCCGCTGATAGAGACATGTACAGTGGGGTGAACACCCTCTGGCCCCGAGGTGGGTGTTTTGAGGTTTGTGGAGTTTTGCTGGACGTGCCAACAAAGGGATTGACAGGCGCTGACTAGGTTTGCTGATCTCTTCCAAGCACAGGATTAGAGCTAAAAGGGACATTCCTGGTGCAACGACCCTTCTCCCGACTTGGCCCTTGATTTGAACTGCTCTCATTCTGAGTGGCAAAAGTGTCATCCACAGTTTTTGCAACAACTGCGAGTACTTGCTGTTTGTTCAGCCCTTCGGCTTTCAAAGCCTCAATATCCCACTGAAGGTGTTCATGGGGACCAATGCCTGCCCCTACCTTGTTCTTACCACTTGCCTCCACTTTGCCAAGGGATTGGCCTTCTTCAAATGCAGCCCGTCTGAACCGGTCAGATCTGTCTTGTAATTTTGTATGTAAAATTAATTTTTAATATTTATTTTTAGTGAATAGTGATAACTTTTTGATTTTTTAAATAATTTTTTAACTTTTTATATTTTTTTAGACATGTCAAATTAAGCCTAAATTTTTATGTACCCATCATGCATAAGTCCATGCTTTCTGGGATAAACACCTCAGGCTTGGGTAGATGGGCCGGGGTGATGTATATGCTGGGGTCATAAGGGACGGCCAGTGTGTGGATTAGATTGAGATGTGGATGATGTACTTGGTTATTGGGGTCTGAAGGTGGAGCTATTGTCTGGTTGTCAATGAGATTTTGGACCTCATGACGAAGGCGGTAGCAACGGTCGGTGCCATGACCGCGCTGCTGATGGTACACACAGTACTTGGAGGGGTTATGTCTGGCTGGGAGTGGGTCAAGCAGAGGTTGAGGATCGAGGGGTTTGAGATACCCTCTTTCCATCAAGACTTTTAGTGCGCTAGTCAGGCTCATATAGAGAGGGGTGAAAGTTCTGCCTTGAGCTCGGGCTGGGCCAGCGGTTTGTAGGCTTGGATTGGCAAACGGGTCGGCTGTGGCAACTGTATTGATTTTGGTGGGTTTGGGAATAGCGCTACTACCAGCATTGGTACTCCCTGAAATCACCCTCCTTGTCGGTTCACTTGTTCTGGGAATGATCCCACTGTTGAACGTATTCTCGATCTGAACCCCCAGTTCATGCAAACTTTTGAAAGTGAATAGCGGAGCGACTATCAACTTTTGCAACATATCATGCTCGAGGTTTCGCACCATCATTTGCACTTGATCCCTTTCGGAAGGCCGATCTGTCATATGTGCTGCCTTTGCTCTCCATCTTGCAACAAATTCCACAAAAGGCTCTGTTGGGTTCTGGCGGGTTGTTTCAAGCTCTTGCATGGTCATTTCAACTTGGGTGTTGTATGAATACTGATCGACAAAGGCCTCAGCCAGTTCTTCCCAGTTTTGCTTCACTTTATCTTCCAACTTAGCGTTCCAAGTGGCTGCTACACCCGATAGGGTTCTTCCATGCAGAAAGAGTTTCTGTGGCTTCGTTAGACCTATCGGCTTCAGGACATCCAAGAAAAGTCAGATATGTACCATTGGATCTCCAGACCCGTCGAAACGGTCAATATATGGCATTTTGAATCTGTCTGGGAGCCGTACAGCAGCCTCGGTGTGCCCATCCTCAATGTCAGGAATAGAGTTAAGGCCCTATGCCTTCTTGAATTGCTTCTCAAGGTTCGCAATTTTGACCGCGGTCGGATCAAGGTCATTAGCATCAAGGGGATAAAGCCTCTCATTAGGCTGCACCAGGGGTTTGAAAACTCGGGCTTGAGCCAACCCTTCTCGAGGATCTGGACCCTACAAATCTTTAGCTGGCGGCAGCGGGTCAAAGTTCGGCTGGGGTCTCGAAGCTGGATGTGAGGCAGATGCCCCAGATGGGCGTTGCATTTCAGTACTAGTCTCATCCTGCATGGTAGTTCCCTGATTTAATGCTGCTATCATGGCCGCAAATTCTTCTGAACCTTGTGCCATCACGGGTCTGCTGATGATGTGACTGGTGACTGTCGGATCAGAAGAACCAATGAGCCCTGTCTGGCCCTTCTTTGCCTTACCACTGGCGAAGGAAAACTGGTTGCCCTTGAACTGAATCTCTGACCTAACAAAGTCTATCAACACAAGTCTAATGAATCTGGGGGATCTCAGAGCCTTCTGAAGCTATGGTTCCAGGATTACCTAGCAAAAGAGAAAACATAGAGCATCTCAGCCTGATTTCACTAGAATGGACATGAGCATAGCAGTATGACTGTGCCCTCTACTGAATTCTGCCCCAAATTCTGCCTGAAACCGATACCCTCAGGTAAAACTGATTCCTCAAATACTGATGTTGATGCCCATAAGCCTGATACCCAAACGTGTAAACTGATACATGCATTCCTATATAGACGCACTCTAAAGCACATAACAAACAAGTGAGAGCCAAAACACCCATATGTTGGGGTAGGGTTTCCCTGTCCTATTTTGTCTGGAACTAGGGTTTCACTACGCATGCAGTGGTTTCAAACAACCTATAATCGAGTAAGCAACCTCTCCTAGTTTGGAATGGTCACTATGTATTTTGATATGCACTAGGTCGTATAGTCAAAAAGGGTGCCCCGGTAAAATCAGGGTTTGTGTTCCCATCGTGGCAGAGCCCGTAACTGGTCAGCCTTATAGTACGTAGCCTCTGGCAAACCGTTCAGGAATAGCAGATGGCAAACACAGTGTCCTAGGTGCACCAATGCACATGCAATGCAAAGAAACACATAAGTGTAATCAAAACAAGATATCATGAGTTCGAGTCATGTTCTCTAAGTCCCCAGCAGAGTCGCCAGAAACTGTAGACATCCCCGAACGCCCCGGGAGGGAATCCCGTTTCGTTCATTTGGGCTCACTACAGTTCAGGACTCAAATTGTCACAGTTCTAAATCTGAACCAAAGAGTCCAAATTCGGCGAATCGTTTTTGAAAACAGATTTTTTTATAAAGAAGTGCCAAACATGGACTGCTTTGCCAGATACAGAGTCGCCACATAAATATTTTATTCTGGGGGAATTTAGGAAACCCTGACTCGTTGCCTAAGGCCACTTGTCTGTCATCACCAAAGTTGCCTCGGCTCGGGAACTTGGGTACGATTAGGGAAGGTCAGCTATGAGCACCCCCGCTCGCCCGATCAAAGATCGGCCTCTACTAACCATGATATCGATTTTTGAAAACATTATGTGCTCTTATTCCGGTTATTAGCCTAGAATTACTATGTGATGCGTACAACATACAAGTATAGACTAGATCGCCTAATTTGGAACAAAGCATTGCATATCCGTTTGCTTGGAAAATAGTTTGAGATTTGCTACTCGCAAGTAGGCTAAAACACGGATTTCAATGAATTGTTCCAATTCAAGCAATCCAACCTTCACCCACAGGCATTCAGGCAGTTATATCACATAAGCAATTAGCCTCATGGTAAGCATGCTATCATGGCAACACTCACACGCATGCAAGATGCTAAAGTATAAATACTTACTGAGTACTCCGAGCCAAAATAGAAAATTGTTAGTAATCAAATGCATGATCCTAGTTCATGTTAAGATGGCTAATGCAACACATGCAAAATGTAACTAGAAATAGGCTCGGCTATTCTAAGATGTCATGTGAAATGCAACTTGATACATGTATTCAAATAGGAATTGAAATACAATGCAGTTAGCATGATGCGCCGAGCCTAGTGCATGCAATATGAATGAGTGTGTGTAAACATGCTATCATAAGTATGCTAGTTGAAACGTGCCATAAACTAACCATCATAAGCTGGTAAATAAAAGGGAGAAAGACGTGGGGTTGGAAGACATACACACACTCACGCACACTTATTACACAATTGCCCTCACTCGGAGGGTCCGAAAGAATAGTACAAATTAACTAATTATCAAGCTAATTAAATATTACAAACCCTTAATTAATTAATAAATTAACTAAGCTATGGAAAACAGTAAAAGGCCTTGGAAAGAGGGATGCACGCATGCTCGGATTGGCTTCGCCCGGAAATCCATTCCCATGACACATGTTGCCGCTGTTTACACTGCTCTGCACCTCTAAGGACTGCACAAGTCTCAAGGTTGCTTCTGAAATACTCCCTGAGGGGTTATGGGAAACCACCGGCCAAGAGGAAACACCACCGGCCATCCATCGACCAAAAATTGTGCCATCGGCTACGGATGTTTGGTCGATCGGCAATATAGATGGCTGACCGGCCATAACTTCCTGCAGAAACCTGTTTTGACAGCAGCAGAGGACAGACAAGGCATGGCAATGCATTTCAAGGAAAATGTTTGCACAACCAACCTTCCTATCATGTTATGAACTCAAGGGAGTATGGTTCTCGACCCTCGGACCACCAATCACACATTTCAATGCATGATGGCCCATGAAGCCAAAGTGTGCAATTTCAATATGTAATGAAATGCACAAAACAAATAATGGGCCCCACACCTCTATCATAATCAATTCAAGAGGCAAGAGATGCATGCTATGATATGCAACCTAAACATGCAAGCTAAGCATGCTACATGAGCATGTGAACATGCAATATGCAATAGGCATACAACCTAAACATGCAGACGTGTATAGCATGCAACAACATGCAACATGAAACAAGCATGCAACATGGGAAAATGGACTTACACTATACATGGATAGCTCTCAAACATGCCAAAATTAGTGGCCAATCATGATGAAAACTAGGCACCAAAATGCACACAAGCATGCACAATGCAAGGGCTCAAGCCTAAGGCACAAAACTCAACTCTCCAAGAGCATGGAAAAGATGAAACAATGAACACAATGGCATATATTCCAGCTCCGAAATAGCATACAAAATGACTCCGAAATGATGCAACAACTCACACGAAGCATGTTGGATGGCTTAAGCATTAAAACGAGTAAAGTGTGTTACACTATAGGTATGCAAAGCAAACATCATTCGACCATGGGGCCTCAAAACCAGAGCTATGGCAGCCCCAGCCATTAAAAAAATCAGTTTAAAACATGGCCAAAATATGCTAGTATCAAGGGTCAAAACAACTTGCAATGTGAGCTAGTAAGCATGGTTTACACTACAAGCATGTGAAGCAAATGAGGGACCATCAAACCAGCCAAAAAAAGTTTCAAGGCATGCCAAAATAAGCCCAAAGGGCCACTGAAACATAGTCAACACATGCTAGAATGGGGTGCTCCTTTGATAAGCCAAAAAGGGAGTTACTCTACACATGCAAGAGGCAAAGAAAAATGGATGAAACTAGCTATGGAAAGAGTCTATGCAAGTCCCAAAAGTCAGCAAAAAGGGCTTGAACCAAGCCTCCAAATGATCTAAACATAAGCCACTTTGTAAGGCCAAAAATGCCAACAAACAAGACAACAAGGGAGAGGGTCACCCCTCTCTGATTTAGGCCCTCAAAACAGCAAGCCTACCACTGAAAATCTACTGGATTTCAGTGGCTAGGAGGCGAAGAAAAGACTAATACAAAGGCTTCAAGGTATGGCACAAAACAAGGCCGAAACAAGCATGCAAGAGGGTAGACGACCCCCAACAGTAAAATAATCTTAAAAAAACACCAAAAGGGCCTCAAAAAAAGACTTTTTTTCAGTTTATGACAAAGCACAAATATGCTTGACAGTATGGCTAAGATATGGATCAAAATAAAGCCTTAAAAGGGAGATGAAGCATACAAGGGGGTAGATGACCTCTAACAGAAAAATGTCCTTAAACAAACTTCAAGAGGAGCTCAAAATAAGACCTTTTACAGTTTATGACAAAGCTCAAAAATGCTCGCAAGTGTCGCTAAGCTATGAAGCAAGATAAGCCTTAAAAAGGGAGATGAGTGTGTTACCCTTGTAGCCAAGAACTTCAGCAGCCTTTGGTCCCAAAAACTAGTCCCTCAACCTCTGAAAGAAAGCTCCAAGATGCTTGGATGGATGATGGAGAGGTTAGGTTATGAGGTGTAGGGTAATGGAACCAAGAACCTTACACTTTGAAGCTAAAATGGAGGAGATATAGAGAGACAAAGAGGGATATATGTGTATATGCCCTAACCAAGTTCTGAACCTGATATAAGGAGAGGGGAACCTTCCTTTATAGAGTCAAGGGACTAAAGCTTCTCTTAGAAGCTTCAAACCAAGAGCAAAGATCCTCTATACACGTGTATGGAGGATCCAATCTGTGCCCTCCAGCTGGCATAGCTGGCATCCATTCAATCTGTAGAATACACCGGAAGGTCGTCGACCAGCAAAAATGGTCGGTCGGCTACTATAAATGGTCGGTCTGCTACTTATTTGGTCGGTTGACTATTTGTTCTGGTCGGTCGGCACATTGTTTGGTCGGCCGGCAGGAAAAATCTGCTCTGCAGGTCCAACTTCAAACGGTCATAACTCCTTCATATGAACTCCTTTTCAGGTCATTCTTGTGTCCAAATTGAAGCCCCAGAAATAAGATTTCCAATGGAACCAGCTTTGTATAAAAATTCCAACTGTGAAAAAAGTTATACTTGTTTTGGTGAAGGTTGCTCAGTTTCGGTCCAACCGGGATGATGCCCAACTTCAACCAATCATATCTCCCCCATCCGGACTCGGCTTTAAGAGATTCTTGAATGGAAAATGAAGCCCCGGAAGTCTTCTTTCCAATGGTGGTAGTCTCATAGCTTAAATTCAAGTGCATAGATAGATAAGCCTGATTTAGCAAGGACCGCTCGACTCTCTCTTAGCGGTTCATGCCTAACTTCTTCCTTAGCTAGGTTTCTTCTCTCTTCTCCTCTTTTCTTTAACTCCAAACCCCCGAACAAGGTGTTTTGAAATATTTTTCAAAGATTTCATCTCTCTTTCATTCATTTCCACTTTGTCCTTGCTCGGTTTATCGAAAAGCGCATCATTTGACAAAATGTGAGCATCGGAACATTGTAGAAACTTTATTTCAAAAATATTTTGAAAGAGAGGGTTTTAAGGTCTAAAAACCATTCAAAATAGCTTTGGTCCAAAATGGGGTGTGAAGTTGAGATTTGTCTCTCTCCTTGTCGAAGAAACTGAACCTTTCCCCTGCACACCTTTCTCCACCAAGTAAACCATCAGTGGTGCCCAAGTCTTACGGGCGATCAAAAATGGGGTGTCTACACCTACACATCCCAAGCATGGCTTAGGTTCACTCCGGTGTTGGCACTCTCCTTTTGCGCTCTAACTTTTGCCAAAGTTGCCCATTCGGGTTTTCAACCTTGCGAGCTTTATTTATTTGATTTCTTATTTTTCATGCTCTAACTTTTTCCTAGGTCGCGTTTTTGGGTTTTTGGCCTAGCGAGCCTCTCAAGGATAGCGTTACAACATTTGTGGTGAATTTGATCAATAGTCATCCTTGCCCTAACAGTGGAATTGGCTTCACCTTGATTTGAGCTTGGTTCTCCATTCTCTTGTGGATGTCTTTTTCCTTTCTTTTGCTCCATTTTAGAGTTGGTTCTTCTCGCAATGTGGTACCTCCTCGCATTGCCTTCCCCGAATTCAGACAAAAGTTCATTTCCTCACAGTTGATTGGATTTCATTCCAATGGATGCCCCCGGCTTGATGGTTGACTTCTTTTCTCTTTTCTTTTTCTTTTCTTTTCCTTTTTCTTTTTTCTTTTTTTCCTTTTCCTTTTTTTCTTTCTTTTTTCTTTTTCCTTTTTGGTTTCTTTTATCCATTTCTTTTTGAAGTAATGAAAACACCAGGGGGAGAAATTCTATGATTGTGGGGTCTGAAAGCCGTCTTGCACTTGCAAAAATAATCGCGTAAAGGTAAAGAGAATCCCCAGGACATTGTAGAATACCACACACAATTATGAACATTTCTTCGCAAGTTTGCAAAAGAAACAATTTTAAATTTTGAAATCATGAAGGACTTTGCGCCGATAAGTCAGAATCCACTCAAACCATTTAAGGGATCCTTCTGAACATTCGAGCTTATTAACAGAATCTCATTCAAAAAACAAATTCGAAACTTTTCTATTTTAAAAAGGTCACAAATGCATTACTGTAGGGATAATAAAATGATCAAAAACTTGACTCTCGCTTTCTTATTGAAAAACATGAAGACCTGAGGGTATACGAGAGCGACTCAAAGGAAGAGACTCAATTGAGGCAACGACGCAAGAAAAGACAAAGAAAATAAAACTCTAAACTCGATACACAACTAAATTATTTATAGGAAAATAACTCAAAACAAAATCAGTACCCATGAGACAAAAGGGGTTTTCACTCTCCAAGTCCATCTACAGATTTCAAGAAAAACTTCAAGTAGCCCATGAAAGGGTCCAAATCTGCCTTCAATTCAACATTACTAACATCAACACCCAGTAGGATTGATTTCAAACTTACAAATTGAGCCTCACAGATTAAGCCTCACTATTACCCTGGTTATCACCACACATCTCTTTGATCGAAACAACTTCTTTTCCACACCATGCCCCTCGTGCTTTCAACGATTCCCCTAGCTGAGACTAATGTTCATCATACCAACCATCATTACTAGCATCTGTTAAGAGAGCCCTCTACTTCATCAAGTTTGATCTCACCAAGATTGAGCAAACTTTCCATCTCTCCAAAGATTTTGTTCCTTTTGCTCAGATCGAAATTGGAAGATTCAGGAATGAACACAATGGGTTTGGGCTCATTAGCGGGTATGATGTGTTGGCTAGGGTAATGGTTGGTTGTTGGCAAGCCGTGGATGGGATTTATGTTATGGAGGGCCAATCTATTGTGGTCAGGGAGAGGGTTATTGACAACCTTGGGATTTTTAGGTGGGGAGATGACCTTATTGTCAATCAAGTCTTGAATTTCACGGTGAAGGAGAAAGAAACGGTCAGTATGATAACCGTACTGTTGATGGAGTGTGCAATATTGGGTAGGGTCATGTCTAGGTGGGAGAGGGTTAGGGAGAGGCTGAGGATTGAGCAGTTTGAGATACCCTTTCTCCATCAATAGCTTCAATGCATAGGTTGGGCTCATATGGAGATGGGTGAAGGCTCATTTTTTGGAGGATGAAGCATCAGTGTTAGAAACATTAGCAAATTGGTTGGCGAGTGTTGGCTGGGTATTCACAGGTTTGGGACTGGAATCAGGATGGGTGTTTTTGGTAAAACATCTCTCCTCATCACTTAACTTTTCCTTGTTGGCAACCTGTGAGTGACCCCCACTTGAGCATTGCTATGTTAAATAGTGAAAGTTTAATCTACAACACTTTCAACATGTGCAAAGACTTGTCATTTGTTCAGGGCTTTGGTCTTCAGAGCTTCAACAACGCATCGAAGATGTGCACAAGGGTCAATAGTCATCCCAGATTCATTTTTGCTACTTACTTCAGCCTTGTCAAATAGTCAGATGGCTATATCTAGGCAAGGCCTGTTTGCTTTTGATTGGCCCATTCCACTTTTAGCTTGTCCCAAGATTGGATAATTCTTTAGTACAAAATCCCCAGCATGAGGTTTGGTAAAGGATGGGGTCAGAACCCCAAAGATTAAATCTGCCACTATTCCTTGAAGGTCTTTGATCATTTCCAACATCTTAGCAGTAGTGGGTTTGGCCATTTGGTGCTCTTGGCATATCCGAACCGGATTGAGTGTATCCATCATGCACAAATCGGTATTTTCGACAATGAACACCTCTGGCCTGGGCAGATGGGATGGAGTGATATATTTACTGGGGTTGAAGGAAGGAGGTAGTACATGGATAAGGTTAAGGTGATGATGAGTTACTTGGTCATAGTTGGGAAGTGGATTAATGGTAACATTGGTTTCTTGAGGTGGAGCTATCGTCTGGTTGTCGATGAGATTCTGAACCTCATGACAAAGGTGGTAGCAACGACCGATATCATGGCCGTGCTACTGATGGTACGCATAGTGTTTGGTGGTGTTATGTCTAGTAGGGAGTGGGTCAGGAAAAGGTTAGGGATCAAGGGGTTTGAGATACCCTCTTTCCATTAGGACTTTTAGTGTGTGGGTTAGGCTCATATGGAGGGAGGTGAAGGTTTTGCCTTGAGCTCGGGTTAGGCTGGCTCTTTGTGGACTAGTATTGGCAAAGGGGTCGACAGTTTTGGAATCGGTGGCAACAGTATTGATTTCAGTGGGTTTAGGAATAGTGTTACTCCTAGCATTGGTACTCCTAGAAAACATGCTCCCTATCAGTTAGCTCGTTCTCTGGATAATTCCCTTCTTGAAAGCGCTCTCAATCTGAACCCCCAATTCATGTAAAGCAACGGAGGTAGATAGTGGTGTGACTATCATCCTCTATAACCTGTTTGGTTCAAGGGTCTGAACTAACAGGCGAACATGTTCCCTCTCTAAAGGCTTGTTGGTCATTCGTGTGGCCTTCGCCCTCCATCTCGCAACAAAGTCTATGAAGGGTTCTTTAGGATTTTGAGAGTTTGTCTCCAGTTCACTGATTGTTACCTCCATCTGAGTATTGTAGGAATACTGATTAACAAATCCCTCAGATAGTTCTTCCTAGTTCTGCTTGGTCAAGTCTTCCAGTTTGGCATACCAGGTGGCTGCCACTTCTAATACGGTCCTCCCAAATAATGGCAATTTCTGAGCCCGCATCAAGCCTATTGGTTTCAAGACATCCAAGAAGAGACTGACGTGGACGATAAGATCTCCACTTCCATAAAACTTGTCAATGTACGACATTTTGAACTTCTCTGGAACACCAGTCCCACTAACTGCTCAGGGGTTGTGTCAATAGAGAGCTTAGCCTTATCCATTGCTGATAGGACGGCTTGTCTATGCACTCGTGAGGCCATGAGCAATCCCCAAATGGAGATGTCTGCTTGAATTTTCTTCAGCTACTTCAGTACAGCTTCCTTCTCTAACAGTTTATCTTTCTATTTTTCTGCTGCCTTATCTTTCCCTGATGCTTTCAGTTGATCCAGGTGTGGGGGCTTAAAGTACCGCCCACTCCAAGTCATGTGATCCACTTCCTCGGTATACCAAGTATCATCTGGTAAATTCTGTCCCCAGTCCTCATCAGTATGGGTGAGATGCAAATGATTGTCTTTCCACCACATTCCCTCGGCAATCGACAAATAACTGTCCGGTTCCGCTGTAGTTGCTCCCGTGTTCACAACACATTCTGTCCCCGCAAGACCTTTGGCTTTTCTAGCCTTCTGATCAGTCTCAATTCTCTCATGTTCAAACCGCTTCAGCGCAGCCTCCTGTTCCGTGTCGACTGTACAAACACTGCTCAATTCCCAAGCAAAATTCTTAGTACCGATGCTCTCCGGCAACTTCCCCTTGTTGTCGACCGTTCTGGCCGTTGCAGATGTTCCTATTTCTAACTGTTCATGCTTTGGTTAAGACCCCTCATCAACATCCGGCTCATCACTATGCCACCATGCATTATATGTTGATCCATTCATGTCAAACCAACCAACCTGTATGTCCCCCAGATCCTGTTCATCAAAGAACTGCAGGTTACTGATATCCTCCTCAAGCTCAGCTAAATCATCTAGCCCCTGGCTCAGCCCATCTTCCCAGACTACATTTACCTCCATCTCCATCGGCAATTCCACCCTCAATTTGGCCTAGCTAGTTTTCACAATGTAACAGCAAGGGTTTTATGCTTCCTCGGTTAAGCTCATAGAGTCCTCAGGTATGCCTTCTTCTACTATGGCCACCACCACTAATTCGGGTTGGGGTATGGAAGCGCTCATCATGCACAAATTTGCACTTTCTGGGATGAATAACGCCGGCTAAGACAAGTGGAGGGAAGTGATGTATATGTTGGGGTCGTATGGGACAACCATTGTTTGGATAAGGTTTACTTGCCTAGGTGGAGGAGGGGGTTGGTTATGTGGAGGGAGAGGGGTTTGTAGTGACGTTTGCATTCTTAGGAGGCGCTATCACTTTGTTGTCAATGAGATCCTGAATCTCATGACGAAGTCTGAAGCATAGGTCGGTGTCATGACCATGCTGCTAGTGGAAGGCGCAATATTTGGCCGGGTTGTGTGTAGGAGGGAGAGGATTTGGCAATGGGCATGGCTCTAAGGGCTTCAGATGCCCCTTTCTGATCAGGACCTTCAAGGCCGCTGATAGAGACATATAGAGTGGGGTGAAAGTCCTCTGGCCCCTGGGTGGGTACTTTGCAGGTTGAGAAGTGGCTCTAAATGTGCCGGTAAAGGGTGTGGCTATTTTTGGCGTGGTGGTGACCATACCAACGTCAGAGGTCCTCGCAGCTGCATTGCTACTCGTAGCCGCATTTGAACTACGTGTAAATGCCCGCTTGAGCTGCTCCTTTTCATGGTCAATCAGACCCAGTTTCATAGCATCTTCTATCTGTACCCCTATTTTATGCAGGTCAGCAAAGGTGGGGAGGGGTAAGACAATCATCTTCTGCAGCAGCTTTAGTTGCAGATTACGCACGACCATTCTTATATGGTCCTTCTCAGCTGGCATGGTGGTCATCATGGAGGCCTTAGCCCTTCACCGAGTGACGAAGTCAGAGAAGCCCTCCTTTGGTTCTTGCCAAGTAGCCTCGAGATCACAAGTTGTGACCTCGATTTGAATATTGTAAGAATATTGGGCGATGAAGGCCTCGGCCATCTCTTCCTAGATCCTTTTCACAAAATCCTCCAGTTTAGCATACCAGATAGCCGCAATACCCGATAGGGTCCGACCAAAGAGGGATAGCTTTTGCATTCTAGTCAAGCCCATTGGCCGCAGAATATCTGAAAACAGCCTCAAATGGACCATGGGATCGCCCGAACCATCGAAGCGGTCTATGTGAGGCATTTTAAATCTATCCGGCAATGTCACCACCGAATCTGTGTAGCCGTCCTCTATATCTGGGATCAAGTTGACTCCCTGAGCTCGTTTGAACATCTTTTCAAGCTTGCTTACTTTCAAAGTAGTGGGATCGACCTCAAACTCGAACAGTGTGTCCGTTGGGTAGGCCGGTGCTTTGGAAGTCTGAGGTGGGTCTGGCCCTACTGGAATGTTCATATTCTCCTAGACATTAGGTGTATCCCCAGGTGTTGAAACCCTAGGTGGGGGTGGGTGCAAAGCAGAAGCTGCTGTTTGTTGTGGTTACTCCTGCTGTTGAAGCTTAGCAATTAGTTCAGCCTTCTGGGCTACAACCTCTGTTTGGCGAGCAGTAACTTCCGCTTGGCAAGCAGCATCCCGTTGCATGGCCTCTATAGTCTGTCGGAGTTGACGCATCATATCCTTCAGATTGTCTGTGGGGTGCTGTCAGATCCGGTGTATACTCTCTTTCTGAGGTGGAAGTAGAAAACTAGGCCCGACAATGCACAGGTGAAGTAGACAATGACCGCTGAACTGGCGATTATTGAACTGATAATCTATGCCTGACTGTCCTCCGTCTCGCAACCGAGGGTAGTGAAGCAAGCACTGGTTGTCCTCCAATAAGATCCTAAGATCAGTGAATCCTCTTAACTCTGGTCCAGAGTGCTCGGGGAGTATCTGCATCGTCGGAAGCAATTATGAAACAATACCTTGCAAAAAGAAAAATAAAGAAAACAGGAAACAACAATCAGCAAACGCACAGCACCTCGGCTTAGATAGAGACAACACACAGCTGAAATCATAGGCTAGACAATCTGTACTCAAACACTGATTTCTGGCCCCCAAAATTTCTACCTCAAATCTGATACCCTCAAATTGATACCCAAACTTGCAACTGATACATACATTCCTGTAGAGACACATCCTAACAGCACATATCAAGCAAGTAAGAGCCAAAACACCACTATGATGGGGTAGGGTTTCCCTGTCCTAAATTCGTCAGGAACTACGGGTTCACTACACACGCATGCGGTTTCAAACAATCCTGCATTCGGGTGAGCAACCTGTCCTAGTTTGGAACAGTCTCTATAGCTTCTGACATGCAACTAGGTCAAATTGTCAAAAAGAGTGCCTCAGCAAGACCACCTAATATACCTCTCGTACCTAACACCGAGAAGTGAAAGGAGGATCAAACAGTACAATAGTAGTCCAAATCCAAGGTTTGTGTTCCCATCGTAGTAGAGCCCGCAATCGGTCAGCCTTATGGCACGCTTTCCCAAGCAAGCCTCCGGCAAACCGTTCAAGAATAGCAGATGGCAAACACTGTAACTTAGCCACATCGATGCAAATGTAATGCAAAGAAACACATAAGCGTAAATAAAACAACATATCATGAGTTCGAGTCAAGTTCTCTAATTCTCCAGTAGAGTCGCCAGAAATTATAGACTCAACTTTCTTGGCGCCCCCTTTCGGAGGGCTCGAATTGGTCCTACAGTTCGGACTCCTGTCACGGTTCTGAATCTAGTCTCACAAGTGCAATGTGAAACTGATAAACACCAAAGAGTCTAATTCGGCAAATCATTTTGGAAAATTGATTTTAGATCAAATAATGCCAAAACAAGACTACTTTGCCAGATTACAAAGTCGCCACCTAAATATTTTGTTTTTGGAAAATTTAGGAAACCCTGACTCGTGCCAAAGGCCACGTATCCGTCATCACCAAAGTTGCCTCAGCTCGGGAACTTGGGTACGAGAGAAGAAGGTCCTAAAATGAGCACCCCCGCTCGCCCGATCAAACGATCGGCCTCTACTAACATGATATGTTGTTTCATAAACCTCATGTGTTCTTATCCAGTTATTAGCTAACTTTACTATGTGACACACATAAGCAAGTATAGACTAAGATCGCAAGAATTGGAACAAATTTAACTCATGTTTGGTTTCAAAAATGATTTGAATTTGCCACCCTCAAGTGGGCTAAAACGCGGATTTGCCACCTCAAGTGAGCATAAAACATGATTTGCCACTTCGTAGAGTGGGCTTAAAATTCACATTTGTTGAACTGTTCCAATTCAAGCAATAAAGCCTTCATCCACAAGCATTCATGCAGTTAATCACTTAAGCAAATAGCTTCATGGCAAGCATGCTATCATGCCAAGACTCACACTCATGCAAGTATGCTAAAGCGTAAAACTTACAGTGTACTCCAAGCCAAAACAAAAGCTAGTTAGAAACAATGCATGATCCTAACTATGCTAGATGCCTAATGCAACACATGCAATAATGCAACTAAATAGGCTCGGCTACCTAATCATGGCATTTGCAGCACTTTGATAGTATTCTTTGAAACACGTATTCAAGAAAGTGTGTTGAAATTACAATGCAGTTTGAATGATGGGCCGAGCCCGGTACATGCAAGACAAATGGATGATGCACGCGTGCAAGCATAAGGTAAGTTAATTGAAACGTGACCCTAATCTAACCATCGAAAGTGGTTAAATAAAAAGGAGAAAGACGTAGGGTTGGAAGACATGCACACATGCACGCACACTTATTACAACATTATGCCCTCGCGAAGGAGGGTCCGAATGAATAAAGCTAAGCTGCACTAAGCTAAGCTAATTATTACAAAACAAAACTAATTAACTAACTATTCTACCTAATTAATTATTACAGCACAATTGAATGACTAGCTATGCTAAGCTAATTAAAATATTACAAAACAAATTGAATGATTAAGTACGACACACGTAAATAATCAACTACAACTAGCTAATAAAGCAATAAAGTGGCCTCGCGGGTGAGGGAGACATGCATGCTCGATTGCTTCCTCCAAAAAATCCATCACCTTGCCATCGGCTGCCTCTGTTTGCACTTGTTGTGATCTCTGAATATTACACCAACTTCCAAACTGCTCTTGCTCCAACTTAGGAACACTTTTGCACAAAAATGGACTGGTGGCCGGTCGGCCACAAAAAGTGGCTGCCGGCCACCCTAACTGGCCAGTCGGCTAGCTTAGGTGGCCGGTCAGCTACCTCAAGTGGCCAGTCAGCCACTTGCTTTTCCAAACTTCTGTTCTTACTGTAACTGAGAGCAACAGAGGCAAAACAATGTATTTGCAAAGAAATGTGTGTACTACCACCCCCTCCTTACATTTCTCAAGCTCAAAGGAGTGTGGCACTTGGCCCTCAAGCCACCAATTAAGAATTTTCAATGCATGATGGCCAAAGAACCAAGCTTGCACAAGCTTAATGAATGCACAATTAAGACTCAAATGGCCACCACTGTATCATGCATGATCAAGGGTGACGGCGACCAAGAAATGTAACTCGTTTCATCACTTTGAGTATGAAACGTCCCACATTTCTTGTGTTTGGATTAACGTCCGATCCAAACACATGCAATGCTACACACATGTTTATCTTGTTCAAGTTTTACTTGATTCATTTTGTTTACACATTTTAAATTACCGATTAATCCTTTAGTCAATTAAGTTCACTGTGAAAGTCCTCTAATTGGAAAGATGGCCTAAGGCACAAGTGCCTTGAGCATGAAAGTGGCCTCATGTTGTTGGTTAGGAGGAACTCTCCAGAGAGAGTTAAAACCATTAGGCATGAGAACCTCAATTTCACACTCAAGCCAACAAGGGGCTCAAGACCATTTTCTAAGCAAATTGAAAAGTGAAGAATCGAGGAGGTCTGTCATGACCCGAACCCGGCCCTATGGGTTAAGAACATAACCGACCAGTAATCTTGAGATTACCTACGGCCTCAAACCTTAACAGACATAACTCATCAGAGTAAAGGGGCCAAACGGAATCAAAATTTTAAAACTTTGTCCATAGAGCCGTGCTTATATGCACTTAAAACTAACCATGCACATATACGTTAATAACCCACAACAAGTACAGTATCACAAAATCCTTTACAGATAGGATCATCCAAACTGAGTCAACCCATATCAAAACTATATACAGATGTACACAAAGTCCTTGCCAATAAGACAAAATATAAATACATAACAAAATGGCAAGGATGGGTCTCGTACGTGAGACACAAGGCTGACTCTCCAAAACTCATGTTGTTCCTGGCAGACTTCACTGGGGCTGAGTTTGGACTTCCCTCGGCTCACCTACAAACACATGAATGAGCGTGAGCGATAGCCCAGTGAATAATATTGAATACATAAGTTACATAAGCAATATGAAGAACAACATGCTCCGAACGGCCTTGGGCCCAATGCATATTTCTGCTTAACATATATACACTTACATGAAATTCAGATCAAATGACTGTAGTTTCAAACATACTGGCCTTTGGCCCAATCAGATTTCCATTCATGTCAAAACGGCCTTCGGCCCATTCATTTATGTCAGAACAGCCTTCGGCCCATTCATTTTTGTCAAAACGGCCTTCAGCCCATTCATTTACGTCAAAACGGCCTTCGGCCCATACATTTGTGTCAAAATGACCTTAGGTCCATCCATTTATGTCAAAACGGCCTTTGGCCCACTCATTCATGTCAAAACGACCTTCGGTCCATTCATTTCTATCAAAACGACCTTCGGTCCATTCATTTCTATCAAAACGACCTTTGGTCCATTCATTTCTATCATGTCAAACTTTTGTCCACAATCCCAATTAGTAACTTATAAAGCTTAAAAGGGAAATAAACAATTGGACATTGACAAGCTTTCAAATATCGATATTACTCACAGTGATCGGCTTGTGGATTTGCCCTGGAGCTTGACCCTACACATTTCATGAACACAAAAAGGGGTCACTAACAGTTCAATCCGTTCTTTGATTCACATATTCCTCTTTAGGATTTATTCTTATCTCATTAACTCATTTACAATGCTTAACATATGCCTAAGAGTGCTTACAAGTGAAAGAGAAAGGAAAACGAAACACAGAACGAGCATGCAAAATTTCAGAGAACAGGGTCCCCGCTCGAGCGTCAACTTCCCCGCTCGAGCGGACCCTTAAGGCCTGCAAAAGTACTGGTTGCATGAAAAATACGCTCGAGCCTGGAATAGAGCGCTTGAGCGGAAGGCCTGTCTACAAAAACTCCCCACTCAAGCGTGAGATAGCCCGCTCGAGCGGACATGCAACTCTGTAAAAAGTGCTGGGAGCACGATTTTCCCGCTCGAGCGGACATAAAAAATCTGGGTTTTCCAGATTGAGTTCTTGAGCTCCAATTCGAATTTCAACCAACAAAACATGCATGTTATGGCTCAAATCTCAAATATAGTTATGCTAACATGCCATAAACACCAAAACACATTACAATGGAGCCCAATTCACAATTAATTCACATGCATGCCCCAATCTCCCATCAACTCATTCTAATACAAACAAAATCATACATTCAAAGCTCATATCTTAATTATTTAAACATGCATGCTAACCTTGATTTCATTTCCATTCCAAACAATGCAGATGGTGTTCATTCTCATGGAATACAACAAAAGCATGCTTGCATGTAAGATTTAACACCTTTATTTCCATGTTCAACTCAATACATGCTAGATTATGCATTTCCACAACAATTATATACATGCATGCCTTCATTGACCTTCCATTGAATACAAGCAACTCAATTCCCTTACATTCAAACTAATTCATGCTCTTGACCATCTATTAAACTTGAATTCACAAGATGATGACTATAAATGCATGAATCACTCACGAAGGAGTTTAATCTTCACAATCTATGGCAATTCTTGAGCTTAACCTCCAAAATTTCCAAGCTTTAAGCCAACCCTCAATCTCCTATTCTCTCTTCTTCCAACCGACCCTCTCTTCTCTTCTTGGAGTTTATTATTAGTCAAAATGAGGCTAGGAAGAGAGAGATTGAGTGTTTAAAGCCTTAACAACAAAACCCACTAAGGCTAAGATTATAATAATGAAGTAGTTGGGCTCTAATTCATCAATTTAATCGGTTTAATCTAACCCGAATCAATTTTCAATTAAATTTCACCGTAGGCTCTAAAAATTATGCCAATCACAATGGTGTAATCAATTTCGGGTTCTGTGGCCGATAGGGCCCTCAATTTAATTCCCAAAGCAGTTTACTCAAACAGATATTCCTACAGTGGACAGATAGAATTGCAAAATCACATATATTCACATAATGGCACATAAAATCATGCTAAACACATAATCATATTCAAATTAAGGACCAATTTAGCATATTACGGAACAGGGGTATCACAAGGTCGCAGACTTTTCGGCGCTGAAATGGCATGAAAAATAGTGCTACAACATGCAAGCAACACATGCACAACATGTTTAAAGGCCAAAAGCATTAAACTAGTGAAGAACACTACACTAGAGGCATGCAATATCAAGCTCAAATGACCGAACCAGCTCAAAACAGAGCTAAATCATGCCAAAATAGTGGCTAAAAACATGCTGAAATTGAAGCATAAAAGGCAAGAAAAACATGCTTGCATGCTGGCTCGCAAATGAGACACAAAGCATAACTCTCAAAAGCAATGAAAGAGTGGAATACATGCGCACATGACAGAGGTTATGGTGCTAAAATTACATGCAAAATGAGGCTATAACATGCAAATAACTCAAACACTTCATGCCCAAGGCCTCAAAGCAATGGAATAGTGAAAGATCGTTACATCATAGCCATGCAAACCGAGCCTTGAAGGACTTAACCAACACAAAATAGATTTGAAGCATGCTAAATCAGTAGCAAAAACATGCTCAGATCAAGCTAACACAGGCTAGAATAATAGGCTAACTCATTAGGCATGTTAAACTAGTAAGCATAATTGTACTACAAGTGCAAATAACAAGCAACAAGTGCTCCAACTAGCCAAAAATAGAGTTGAGACATGTCAAAATAGAGCCTAAAACATGGTTGAAATAAGCTAACAAAAGCCACAAAAACATGCTACTTTATAATGCTAACTAGGCATGGAAGAGAGAGACAATGAGGAAAGGCCACCCCTCCTATTTTGGACCTCAAAACATACTTTTTGCCACTGAAATTCCCCTGGAATTCAGTGGTTAAAAGGCCAAAAAAAGTTGTTTTAAAAGCTTTAAAAAAAAAGGCACAACATTCTAGCAAACAAACTACAAAGAGGGTGGACCACACCGCTAACTCCAAAACAAGCCTCAAACCATCATTTGTAACCTTAAAATGTTAAAGAAAATCAGTGATCAACAGTGGCCGTCGGCTGGCACAGCTGGCAAAGAAAATATCTGAAAAAAGGAGAAAAATGGCCGTCAGCCACTTTAGGCGGCCGGCCGGCCACCTCCCCTAGCCGACCGACCACTTCAAGTGGCCGACAAGGAGGAAAAGTGGCCGACAGGGCCCTTCCTCCCTCCAAGCAAGAGGCACCGAGGTTTGGTTCAAAAACAAGCACAAAACAAAGAGAGTTTAGAGGCCTAGAGACAAGTCGTTCCGCCGAGAACTTCGGGCACTCAAAACAAGCACAAACATGCACAATCATCAAGTGCACAAACAATGACGTCTAAGTCCAGAGGTCGGTCAAAAATGGGCTGTCTAATGTTGCCCCTCTTTGACAGAACTCGGAAGTCATGAAATGACGGGAGTGAATGTCAAAGCCAAAGACGGCCCATTTTTGACAAGGAATTAACAATAGGGGTGGGAAGACATACATCAGATATTACGAATTTGCCCTCGCACAAAAGGGTTTGAATGTCCTAATCAACTAGTTATTACATCATTGAATAAATAAACTAAATAATTATATACAAATTTTAAAGCGACTAAATCACACATGCGTAAGTAAGAACATCCTACAGAAACAACCTTTGCTCACTGCCAGAAGCTGCTTTGTTTTGCCCTTAGCCAATACTTAGTTTTAGGGCTCAAGATCTGCTGTTTGTACACTCTAAAAGCTGGTCAGACCACAATGAGATCCGGTCAGCTGAAATGAAATACGGCCATGCCTGTTTTGTTTTGCTAAAAAGCCATTACTGCCGTACAAAACACTTGGCCAGCCAGCCTGATCAGATGGTCAACCGTACAGAATAATTTTCGGCCGACCACTGTTGCTGAGGAATACCTTACTACGACATAACCAAAATAGAGCAAAAATAGAGGGTTTATGAAGGATGCTCATCCTTCCTGCTCCCTCCTATCATAAAAAATTCTCAAGGTGATAGTAGGTTTGCTTCACAAATCATCAAACAACCTAAAGGTATTTAAATGATGATTAGTGAAGCAAAGATAATTATGAAAGATACAATCAAAGATATGGCTACAGCCCACTGAATCTTATGGAAAACAAGAGCAAGTGAATACTCAAGCTTAGATAGAATAGGTTTAGAATGAGTCATTCTTGGAGGCAAAGCTCATGCACAAGATGTTCTATCATTAAGAAAACCAAAGAGATTATTCTTCATACTAATGGAAGATGGATTGAAACCTGTATTTCCATGTTTCAAAGGAACTAGAAGAGAGTCTCTAATGGTCTTGATAAAAGAGCTCTCATGTAGCTTTGAAGCAAAAGCAAAACTAAACTAAGTAAAAAATTCTCAAGGTGATAGTAGATGCTCATCCTTCCTGCTCCCTCCTATCATAAAAAATTCTCAAGGTGATAGTAGGTTTGCTTCACAAATCATCAAACAACCTAAAGGTATTTAAATGATGATTAGTGAAGCAAAGATAATTATGAAAGATACAATCAAAGATATGGCTACAACCCACTGAATCTTATGGAAAACAAGAGCAAGTGAATACTCAAGCTTAGATAGAATAGGTTTAGAATGAGTCATTCTTGGAGGCAAAGCTCATGCACAAGAGGTTCTATCATTAAGAAAACCAAAGAGATTATTCTTCATACTAATGGAAGATGGATTGAAACCTGTATTTCCATGTTTCAAAGGAACTAGAAGAGAGTCTCTAATGGTCTTGATAAAAGAGCTCTCATGTAGCTTTGAAGCAAAAGCAAAACTAAACTAAGTAAAAGCAAGAAATGAAAGCTATGGAGAGATGATTGCAAGCTCATCTTCTTACTCATGGAACATGGATGAAACACCCATTTCCATGCTACAAAGAAAAAACTAGAAGAGAGCTTTGCAATATCTTCCAAGAAGAGAGATACGAGACAAGAATCAAACTATCTATATAAGCTTTACACACATATGTACAGTTCATATTTAATCGAAATATACCTAAAACGATGCTGAAAATGAAAGAAAAGAAGCAAAAGCAAGAAGAACAACAAGAGAGCAACACTAGAGAAAAAGCCTATGGAAGGGTGACTGACCCTTTCACCTTCAAAGAGGTTCAAATCACATACTCTGAAAAACAGTATTGAAATGAAGAACAAGAAGCTTAAAAGAAATGGAAATGGAAAAAGTTGAAGAATCAACCTTTAGAGAAGATGAAGAGGATCTTGGTTCACAAACTCCAATCCAAACACTCTCAAGTATTTGGAATTATGTTCAAAATCTCAGCAAAAAGCTTCAAGTTCAAGCTTTAATGGTGTATCTATAGTGTATCTGCATTTCAAGAGTGTAGAGAAGCTTTGGGCAATTGTATAAGCTTTGGAAAATTGTTCTAACCCTAAACCATGAGGGAAGGTGGTCATTTTATAGAGTTTCCTCTACCTTTCAACGTAAATATCTTCAAAGTAGAGCAGCTGGCCAAATCTCGTGCATGGGAGCAGCTGGCTACTGCAAAATATCTGCTTCGTTAAGCATGGTTAGCTGACCAACGAATTGTACAACCGGTCGAAAAAAGTGGTCTGCGGGTCATTTTTTGGCTTGAATGCTAATGAGATCAAGCTGGGCCCAAATACACACGACCAGGTCAAAAATAGACATGGTCGGGTCTAAATTTTGAAAACAGGATTTTTAAGGTCTAAAACATATTGAGCAAAATAGGGTGTAAGGTTGGGATTAGAAGCTCAAAACTGAATTCTATTATTGAAGATTCGAAAGATTGCACAGTGTAACATTTCATCATTGAGTGTTTAGAATGGTGTGCCCAAGTCTTAGGGGTGGTCAAAATGGGGTGTCTACACTTATGTATTGTTTTGTCTATAAGCAGAATGATAATACTGACAGCCAAGTTGCCTGTTTCATAGTCAATGGGTTTATCGGTATTATTAAGGGATGGTGGGATAATACTCTCACTAGAGCTCAACATTCGAAAATCCTCCATGCTGTAAAGCTTAAGGTAAACCCTAACCAGTCATAGGAAGATGCTATTTATTCCCTTACCCAGGCCATTCTCTTACATTTTGTTGGCCCCCAAAGTTTCTAATACCAATAAAGGTAGAAAGCTTCTCTAGAATCTTTGTTGTCTATCGTTAACCATTTTCGATGGTATAAAGATGTTTTTCTCCTCAAAGTTATGCAACGAGGAGATGCCTCTAGTGACCATTAGGAGGCCAAATTTATTGATGGTCTCCCTAATCTTTTTATTGAGTGAATCAGGAAAAAGTTTCACGACCACCATAATGGGATGCTAATTCCTTATAATCAGTATACTTACGGTCAGCTGATCGGAATCATTGTTGATAAAGGTCTTGCTTTATGCAATGATCTCACACTTTAATACCTTATGAAAAAATAGAATATAACCAGGAAAAAAAAAACATTAGGGGACTTCTGGGATTAGTTTGCATATGATACAAAAATCTAGTATCTTGCTTGGCATAAACAAAGAAAAATCAAACAATTGCATAAATCTTATAAGAAAAGAAAGAAGCATAAAACCATGCTTAATAAGCAACAATATACCAAGAAGTCTAAACCTAAGACTTACTCTAAATCCATAGACAAAAGATGTTATAAATGTGGGAAAATTGGCCATTATGCCAATAAATGTAGAACTAAACAGAAGTTTAAAACCCAATAGAAAATTGACGAACTTGCTATTGATGAAGGATTAAAACAACAAATATAAAAATTATTACTTGAATCAGAATCTGAATCACAATCGTCTGATGATGATGACTGTAACAGCGCCCGCGGAGGGCCTCATGCTACAGTTCGGACTCGATTTGTGTCACGGTTCTTAATCTGAACCAAAGAGTCCAAATCTGGCAAATCGTTTTGAGAAACAGATTTTTGAAAAAGTAGTGCCAAACATGGACTGCTTTGCCAGATACAGAGTCGCCACCTAAATATTTTAAAATGGGGAAATCATGCATTTTCATATTCAAATGGCAAATTATCGATCCTTTGACTCACCATGTACCATTGATATTCAAGATCGAAAGTCATGCTTCTGTTGAGTCCAAAATATGATAAAAGTAGGGACCATGCTTACATGGTGTCCAAAAACTCCACACTATGCACTCCCTGTCCTGCTGTTTGCTGTTCAAATTGTCTATTGCAGGAAGTTTCTGCGACCGGCAGAGTTTAGTGGCCGACCGGCACTATCTGGGAGTGCCGCATGAATCTGATAAAGTTTTTACCGACGGGAATTTTGGAGTGCGGTGGCAATTCTGTCTGGCCGGGGTGCTCTGCAGGAGCAGAGAGCTGTTTCCAGCACTTATGGAAATTTCAGAAAGACAAGGCAAGTAACAAACAGAGGCGACAAGAGTATAGTACGGGTTTTCCGGCAGGACGGATTCGAGCATGCATTCACTGCGTGCCCCGAGGCAGAGCTTGTGGCCACCCTCTTCATTCTTTCTTCCTTTTTTTTAATTAATTAAGGAATTGTAGATAATTTTATTTGTTCATTATTTTGGGACTGTTAATATTAATTCGAAACCCTCTGATGAGGGTAAAACATGCATAATAAGTGTGGGTGTGTGTGTATGTCTTCCAATCCCCATTTCTTATATTTCTTCCCTTTATTTACCAGCTTATTAGATGGTAGATTAGGGCATTTGAAATTAGCATACCTTATGATATGCATGCGTGCATTTCATGCATCTGTTAACCATGCACCGCTTCGGTACATCATGCTAACCGCATCGATTTTACAAAATTCCAAAATGAATACATGAATTAGTTGGTTGCATATCATATGCCATACTAGGTACCGAGCCTAAACTAGAATTGCACCTTGTATGTGTTGCATCAGCAAAATAACATGAACTATAGGACACGCACATGCTAACTAGTTTATTGTTTTGGCACGGAGTACAATGTTAAGGTGGTTTCGCTTTAGCATCCAACATGCGTGTGCATGTTTGCCATAAGAGTATTGGCTTTGCCATGCGGCTAAGTGTTTACATGAGATAAATTACTTGGCAATGCCTGGGGTGAGGTTCAAAACTGCTTAAAATTGGGATAATACGTTAAAACTAATTTGTTTTAAGCCCACTGATAGTGGCAAAACCGTCTTTTTAAAAAGCCCACTTGAGGGTGGCAAAAATCTGTATTTTTAGCCTACTACGAGTAGCAAACCATTTTCAAAACAAACATGAAATGTTTTGTTCCAATTTGGGCGATTTGGTCTATACTTGTTTGCTGTGCGCATAACATAGTAATTCTAGGCTATAATGTTTAAGAACACGTAGAGTTTCAAAAACGAATATCACGGTTAGTAGAGGCCGGTCTTCGGACCGGGCGAAGGGGTGCTCATAGCTGACCTTCCCCGATCGTACCAAGCTCCCGAGCCGAGACAACTCCGGTGATGACAGACATGTGGCCTTCGGCACCGAGTCAGGGTTTCCTAAATTCT
>NW_021025030.1:2098078-2161686 GCF_004153795.1 Camellia sinensis
CTCATTTCCCGTGCTCGGGCTACCTCCTATCCCCAGCACAATGCAATATGCATGACATGCATGAAATGCAACTAAGATACAACCTATCATGCACAGTGCTAGGAAATGGCATACACGATGCACGACATAACATGGCAGTCATGGATCCTCCCTCTTGCAAAGCTTATTCAACAAGCTTGGCTAGAGGGAAATCCCTCCATACACGTGTATGGAGGGGAAAGGAGTTGGTGCCAGCTATCACAGCTGGCACAAAATATCTCCATAAAGTGGAGGAACAGTGGTCGGCTGCCCAAAAAAGCTATTCCGGCAAAAAACAGTGCCGACCGGCAAAATATTATGCCGACCGGCAATAAAGTGTGCCGACCGGCAAACAAAATTGCCGATGGAAGAAAAAGACCAGCCGGTGGCCTCCAGCCACTGCCGGTGGTGTATGGGGTTGTCTCACAAGGCATTCCCTGCCCCTCTAAGGCAAAACAAAAGTGTTCGGTGCAAAACCAGACACTAAACAGTCGAGTTCGGGGATCCTGAGGCAAGACGCGCGAGCCGAGACCTCCGGGAACTCCAAACGAACACAAATCATGGATGATCACCGAGTGTTCAAACGGTGACGTCCAAGTCTTGAGGACGGTCAAAAATGGGGTGTCTACAATGACTTAGCAGAATTATATTCATCATCTAAGGATTCACCTGACGAGGATAATCAGCCAAATTGTCCCTGTGCAACCAGTCAAGCTAATGTTTTGTCAGAATCCAATTACTTGAAATCCATAGTTAAGATGAATGGTCTCAATATCAATGGCCCAAGCATTAACGTTTTAACAGCTGACCAAAAGTCTGCTATATTTAATTGACCAGGTAAAAGATCCTAAAATGAAACTAAAATTGTTGCAAGTTTGTTATGATTCTCAAAAAAAAAATGAAGCAGTTATACCTGTAAAAACGTATAGTATGAAAGAAATTCTTAATCGAATGCAAGCTAAGAGAATCCAAGAAAAACCAATTGATCTTAATGATATAAAGATGGAAGCTAATCTTCTCAAAACAGAAGTAAAAGAATTAAAATTTTCTAATTAGAAAGTGAGTTTAGGAATTGCCCACACACATAATCAACTATCTCGAATTCCTCAAAAGAATAAATGAATTATTCAAGAAGAATCTCCAGAAAAATCTTATCAATATTTGTTGTTACTTAACTAGATTACCTACCAAAAACTGGTATATCAGAATTACTTTTATTATTCAACCAAATTTTATCGTAAGAGATGCTGTTGCTCTTATTGATAGTTACGCTGATATGAACTGTATCTATGAAGGACTTGTTCTGACCCAGTATTTTGCAAAAACCACACAGTCACTCACTAGTGCCTGTGGTAACAAAATGGTTATCAAATACAAGCTTCCAGAAATATTAATTTGTAACCAAGGAATTTTTCCTCCAACTTCCTTTGTTCTGATCAGGAATATGTCACAAAAAGTAATTTTAGGTACACATTTCCTTTGTCTTTTGATGCCAATTAGTAAAATTGATGCCATTTGAATTCATACTACTCTTGGTAACCAGTCAATTGTATTTAAATTCATAACAGAACCTTATACAAAAGAGTTAGATCAAATTAGAGATCTAATTAATTTCAAAGAAAAACAAATCAATTTCTTACAAAAAGAAATTACATTTCTTACTATTGATCAGAAATTACAATAACCTTCTTTACAAAATAAAATCAAGACAATTGAAAAAGAATTTCAAACAGAAATTTGCAGTGATATCCCTAATGCTTTTTGGGAAAGAAAGAAACACATAGTTTCTCTTCCTTATGAACAAGATTTTGATAAGCGAAGGATTCCAACCAAAGCTCGTCCTAGCCAAATGAAGAAAGAATACTTAGAACTCTGCAAAATAGAAATTGCAAAGTTGTTAGAGAAAAAATTAATCAGAAAAAGCTATTCTTGTTGGAGCTATACGACATTCTATGTTAATAAAAATGTAGAGAAAGAAAGAGGTGTGCCAAGATTATTAATCAATTACAAGCCCCTTAATGGTGCATTAAAATGGATCAGATATCCTATTCTGAATAAAAAGGATCTTCTTAATCGTCTCCAGGATGCAATCATATTTTCTAAATTTGATTTAAAATCAAGATATTGGCAGATCCAAATTGCTGAACAGGATAGATACAAAACTAGTTTTACAGCACCTTTTGGGCATTAGAAATGGAATGTTATACCATTTGGTTTGAAAAATATTCCATCAGAATTTTAGCATATAATCAATGATATATTCAATCTTTATACAGAATTTTCTATTTGTTATGTAGATGATGTTCTTACTTTCTTATCTTCCATTAAACAACATATTAAACATCTTAATATCTTTAAGCATGTTATTATCAGAAATGGTTTAGTCATATCAGCACAAAAATGAAATTATTCTAAACAACTATAAGATTTCTTGGACATAATATCCATAACAGTACTATTATTCCAATTGATAGGAGTATTGAGTTTGCATCTAAATTTTAGATGAAATTAAAGATAAAACTCAATTATAGAGATTTCTTGGTAGTCTTAATTACATTAGGGACTACTATCACCGATTATCACAAGATGCAGCCATCCTCTCTACCAGAGTTCAAAAGAATCCGTCACCATGGTCTGAGGAGCATGCAGAAGCTGTCAATAAAATTAAACTTAAAGTTCAATAGCTACCTTGCATTGCTTTACCCAATCCAGATTGGAAGAAGATTGTTGAAACTGATGCTTCCAAAAAAGGGTATGGAGGTATCCTTAAACGGTATAACGCTAAAACTCATAAAGAATAACTCTTGCGCTTCACATCAGGAACTTGGAAAGCCGCAGCATTAAATTACCCAACAATTAAAAAAGAATGCTTATATATTGTGAAATGTTTTCTTAAATTCCAAGATGATCATTTAAACCAGCAGTTTCTTATTAGAGCTGATTGTAGTGCCGCTAAACAAATATTTAAACAAGATGTTGAGAATTTGGTCCACAAACAAATATTTGCTAGATGGCAAAGTTTATTATCAACATTTGACTTTGATATTGAATATGGCGAAACAAATTCTTTACCAGATTTTCTAACTCGAGAATTTTTGTAGGGTTCATGACCAGTTGAGGCCGTGGTCGACGCGGCTGACGAATGGGCTCTTCCCCCTATTCTCACCAGAATATCAACCGGGACTTAACAGAATTTCCTTGGCTAATAGTCTCTAAGAACAGCCAACAAGGGGAATCTTCTAGTCAAACTACTAAAGTTTTCCTCCTTACTCCACCAGAACCCTTTCAACAGAATGTCCTTACTGAAGAAACAATATCATATATTGAAAAAGTTGATGAACAATGGATGACAACTCCATCAAAAATCAAGAGGCGTTATTTACTGACTCAATTGTTTACTCCGCATTTTGACTAGTATATTGTAGACGCGCCCGCGGGGCCTCATGCTACAGTTCGGACTCGATTTGTGTCACGGTTCTTAATCTGAACCAAAGAGTCCAAATCTGGCAAATCGTTTTGAGAAACAGATTTTTGAAAAAGTAGTGCCAAACATGGACTGCTTTGCCAGATACAGAGTCGCCACCTAAATATTTTTTATGGAGAATTTAGGAAACCCTGACTCGGGTGCCCGAAGGCCACATGTCCGTCATCACCGGAGTTGTCTCGGCTCGGCAGCTTGGGTACGATCGGGAAGGTCAGCTATGAATACCTCCCTTTCGCCCGGTCCGGAAGACCGGCCTCTAACTACCGTGATATCCTTTTCTGCAAACTTTATCGTGTTCTAAACCATTGTTAGCTCTAGAATTACTATGTTATGCGCGCAAGCAAACAAGTATAGACCAAATGCCCAAATTGGAACAAAACATTTCATGTTTGTTTTGAAAATGGTTTGCTACTCGCAAGTAGGCTAAAAGGCGGATTTTGCCACCTCAAGTGGGCTTTTAGAAAAGATGATTTTGCCACTATCTAGTGGGCTTAAAACTCACAGTTTTAATGCATCTATTCAATTTAGGTAATTCACCTCATCCACAGGCTTCAAGCAGTTATATCACATAGCAGCTAGCCTCATGGTGATTCATGCTATCATGGCAACATTCACACGCATGCGAATGCTAAAGCATAAAAGCTTACCTAGTACTCATTGCCAAAACAGTAAATAGTTAGCAAAAATGTGCGTGTCTAGTTCATGTTAAATTGCCTAATGCACAACATACAAGATGCAATTAGATGGCTCGGTTAACCTAAGCATGGCATATGTAAGCGATCAACTAACAAGTACCAACTTGGATTGAAACATACAATTATAGTTTGTGTATGAGTACGAGCCCGGTGCATGTCAACAAATGCATGAATGCAGCAGCATAGCAAAGGTATGCTAAATTAAATATGCCCTAATCTATCACATAAGCAGGTAAATAAAAGGGAAGAAAGAAGTGGAGGTTGGAAGACATGCACACACCACCCACACTTATACAAGTTGGCCCTCGCTCGAGGAACCAAAAATACTAAACATAATACAATTGAACTATGCAGCTAATATAAATATTACAAATTGCTTAATTAATTAACAAATTAACTATCTAGGAAAACAGGTAAACCGCCTCGGGAATGGCCGCCAATGCATAGGCTCGCCTCTGTTTTCTTTCCTCTGCTCCTCTGAAGGCTACAAAACCTCAGGAATGCTTCCTTGGACACTGAGGAGTGCCACCGGCTGAGTAGAATTGCCACCGGCAGTGTGGTGTAGTCACCGGCACAAGATGAATCATCGGTCTGCGTTTACTGCCCGTCGCAAAATATATCGCCGTCCGGAGGAATGTCTGCAGAACTGCACCTCACAGCAACAGAGGGCAAAACAAGGCATGCAGCACATTTCAAGCATGCACTCAACCATGTTCTTACATTGGTAATATGCAAAGGGACATGTGTCTCGATTCTCGGACCACCAATCACGCATTCCATGCATGATGGCCCAAAGAACCAAGTATGCAACTTTGATTTCAATGCAGGCAAACCAAATAAAACACAAGGAGGCCTAACTCTATCATACTCATCTCAAGAGGCAAGGTGATGCATGCAAGAATGCATAATGCAACTAGGCATACGACTAAGGATGCGACATGCCGATACAAAGCAAACATGCAAGGTGAGCATGCAAAATAACAAAGGTGGTCTTAAACATGAATTAGCAGTCTAGTTTAGGCCCATAAACAGTGGCGACAATGGAAGAAAATGAAGTGCCTCGAAATGCGTGCGCAACGGGCACGCAAATCCGAGGCAAGGCATACTGCAATGCAATGGCTAAAATGGCATCTAGAATGCTAACATGGACTTATACTAACATGAGAGAGCCTCAGCCACACTTCACATAGAGGCCGATGAATGAAATGGAGTGGCCTCGAAATGCGTGCACACAGGGCCGCCAAAACGAGGCAAGGCATACGCAATGCAATAGCATGGAAATGCATGCAATCACCTAATGGAATTTCAGCAAACTGACAATGTGGGGAAAACAGCCCGAAATGAGGCGAAAACACAACCCGATGCATGGATAGTCCCGCAACAATGGACTTTTGGCACCCGAAATGGCTTACAGCTAACAGAAGCATGCACAATATGGACATGAGCATGAAGACAGAGAAAAACACGCTCAAACATAAGCATTTTCTAGTACAAGTCATGAGGCCAAACAAACAAGCAAAGATAGGGGCATAACAATGGCATGTAAAATGCCAAACATGAGGTTATAAGCAAACGCCAGCTGCTAACTCCAAATAGGTTAGGGCCCCTTCAGCAACATTTGAAGAGAGGCCCCAAATTATGCACATTTACAGAACTGTAAAAGCCCCAAAAACAAACATGGATAGGCTAAGCTCTTATGCAAGAAATGGGCCAAAAGGTGGCCAAAGAAGCAAGTATGCAAAACATTCATCAAACAGCCAAAGACCTTAATAAAACATGACAAGGGGGTCAAAATAGGCTACTTTTTAGTTCGGACCAAAACGTCCAAAACAGCAACACATCAGGGGCTGCCAAGACATGCAAAAATGGGACCAAAAAGAGGATATAAAGGGAAGTACAACATGGAAAGTCCCAAACAGTGTTGAGCCCTCTTCTAATGTTGAAGAAGGCTCAAAATAAGCCTATATACAGTTTACTACATGCCCAATAAACAGATTACACATAGGCCAAAAATAACATGCAAGATAGGCCTAAAGGGAGAGATAAAGAAGGAAGTGCTAGCTACTATCCTCAAACCAGCAAGAGGTCCTCAATCAAACATGAGAGGACCTCAAAATATGATGATTTGAAGTTTGGTCGGAGCCCAAAGATGCAAAGAAACTATGGCTTAGATATGAAAGCAAGAAAAGCTAGAAAAAAGGGAAGATGAGGACTCACCCTTGAAGACCAGCAAATCACGCACTCTTGGACAGTTTAGGTGCTCCTAAGCTTTGGAGACAGCCCAAGCTGCCTGGAATAGGCGTTGGAATGCCTTTGCTATGAGTTGAAAAATGGCCCAAGAACAAGGGTGTTGAGATGGTTGAATGAGAGAGATATGGAGAGAGATGGAGGGTTGTATGTATGATATAAGATATATTGTCTATTATATCTCTGGTTTTTTGTTCCAAAAATCCAACCTAAACAAAGGAGGAGGAGAGGTGCTTATATAAGCAATGCTAAGCTTCTAAGACAAGCTTCAAAGGGGCCAAGGGGTTCAAGGGGGGTGCAAGGCTTCTAGAGGAGAGCTAAAACAGCTGCCCAAAGCTTCTCCAAGAGCTTGGCCAAAAGGTTCAAGCTTCTAGAAGGTTAAGGGGTTCATAAAGGCCTCACAAGGTGCAAAACAAACACACATGCACGTGGGGGATCAATTCTATGCATTCCAGCTGGCACACGCTGGAATCCACTCAATCTGCAGAATGCTCCGGAAGGTCGTCGGCTAGCAAAAACTACCGTCAGCACAATAAAGTGCCGGTCGGCACAATAAATTGCCGGCCGGCACAAACAGAGTGCCGATGGGTGGCCGGTGAGGTCAAAAAAGTTTCCGGTGGATATTCAGATTGAAGCCCGGAAGTTAGCTTTCCAATGGCGCAAACCTTGGCATCAAAATTCCTCCTGTGCAAAAAGTTATCCCTTTTTCGTGAAGCCGCGCAGATTCAATCCAACCGGATGATGCCCGACTTCAACTGATCATATCTCCCCACCGGACTTGGCTCTAGAGATTCTTGAGTGAAAATGAAGCCCCGAAGTAAGCTTTCCGATGGTGGTGGCCCTATAGCTAAACTCCAAGTGTACAGATAGATAAGCCGATTCAGTGAGGGCTGCTCGACCGCTTCTAGCAATTCTTGCCTATCTTCTCTCTCAACTTGGCTCTTCCCCTCTTCTCTCTTTTCTTCAACTCCAAAACCCTATACAAAGTTTTTTGAAAGATTTGCCTCTCTTCTAGCCGAAGAAATTGATTCTTTGCCCTGCACATCTCTCAACACCGAGCAAACCATCAGTAGTGCCCAAGTCTTAAGGGCGGTCAAAAATGGGGTGTCTACATATATATATGTTTATGAAGCTATACTCAAAGAAATAACATCTGTTCAGTTTACTCACACTCTCAATGAGAGTAACAAAACTATCAGCCATATCCGCTTTAGCAAGGCTATTATCAGAAATCTTATGCCTATAACCCAATGGGGCATACATCCGCATACTACTCAGACCTTGGATTTTGGATCCCACGAACAGAAATACAGTTATTAGGATTATGTTGATGCTTTTACAAAAGCCATATATTACCAAAATCCTGTCAAGAATCATTCTTCGTTCTTCAAAATCTGTCCAGAAACTCTCAAGACCAGTCTCCCAAATTGGTTTCTTATTAGGTGGCATAAATTTGTTCTTTCTTTCGAGATCTTATTAGCACCCATTCGCTAAGCGTTTAATGAATGGCAAATTACCTATTCACATTTACCAGTCAATCGTGACATCTCCATGTCCAAATCCCTGGTTCATTTTACCATTTATTTTAGTATTCCATGGATTTGGAGGTGGGATTTTCAATGTGACTATCAGAACAAAATTCCTCATTTGAAAAGTGTTTTATTTATTTTTTTGGGGTCAAATGATGAAATAAGGGTCTAGACCCTAAACAATCAGAATTAATCCAAAACATCAGGGATCACACTAAAGCCTGTTGGGAATCATCCCCTAAAGCTATTCCTGTATCACCAGAAATCCAAAATCCATTTGTACAAATTCAAATTGAGTTAAGAAAGAAGTATCCAGATCATTCTAAAACATAATTGGTTGTTAAAAGCATGGACTTCATGAAGGAACAATTCCTTCAATTAGTATTCAAAACCAAAGATAATACTTCTTATGGACCCGCCCCGAACGTCCCGGCGCTCCGCGCGCGAAAATGGCGCGGGATTCCATTTTGTCCATTGGGCTTACTATAGTTCGGACTCAAATGTCATGGTTCTGAATCTAATCTCACAATGTGCAATGTGAGACCGATAAATCACCAAAGAGTCCAAATCCGGCAAATCGTTTTGGAAAACTGATTTTTATAAAGAAGTGTCAAACATGGACTGCTTTGCCAGATACAGAGTCGCCACCTAAATATTTTATTTTGGGGGAATTTAGGAAACCCTGACTCGTGCCTAAGGTCACATGTCTGTCATCACCAAAGTTGCCTCAGCTTGGGAACTTGGGTACGATTGGGGAAGGTCATTTAATGAGCACCCCCGCTCGCCCAATCAAGGATCGGCCAGTACTAAGCATGATATCTTGTTTTTGAAAACACATGTGTTCTTATTCCGGTTAATTAGCTAATCTTACTATGTGATGCGAACAGCAAACAAGTATAGACTAGATCGCCTAATTTGGAACAAAACATTGCATATTCATTTGAAAACGGTTTGAAGTTTGCTACTCGCAAGTTGGCTAAAATGCAGATTTCAATGAATTGTTCCAATTCAAATAATCTAACCTTCACCCACAGGCATTAAGGCAGTTAATCAACTAAGCAGTTAGTCTCATGGCAAGCATGCTTTCATGACAACATTAACACACATGCAGTATGCTAAAGCGTAAACACTCACAGTGTACTTCGAGCCAAAACAAAGAACTAGTTAGAAATCATGCATGATCCTAGTTCATGTTAAGATGGCTAATGCAACACATGCGAGAATGCAACTAAAATAGGCTCGGCTATTCTAGAATATCATGTGAAATGCAACTTGGCATATGTATTCAAATTGGAATTGAAATACAATGCAATTAGTATGATACGCCGAGCCCGATGCATGCAAGACAGATGAATGGATGCACACATGCGAACATAAGGTATGCTAAATGAAATATGCCCTAAAACTAACCATCGTAAGCGGTTAAGTAAAAGGGAGAAAGAAATAGAGGTTGGAAGACAAGCATCACACACACGCACGCTTATTACAATAATGCGCCCTCTTGAAAAAGGGACCGAATAAGAAGCTAACTAGCTAATCTAAGCTAATTAAACTAATTATTAAACAACAAATTAATTAACTAATCCTAGTTAACAAATAATTACAGAACGAATTGAATAACTAACGCATTAACTAATTAAAGTACAAACCAAAGCAAAAGCGAGCTATCTAAGCATGGCAGCTAAGGAAAGCAGTAAATCAAGAGCCTCAGAGGGAGAGGAATGCATGCAAGCCCGGTCGCCTCGTTCGGAAATCCAATGCGATGCCCCGATTTGCCTCTGTTTTCATCTGTCCTCAGAACTCTACACCAAGCTCCAGAAAGATGAAACTCCACCTAGGGAAACCTGTGGGAGGGTGGCCGACCACTTTTGGTCTCTCCAGACACCTGCCGACCACCTTTGGTTGTTGAAAAACCAGAAAAGTGGTCGGCCAGCTAGTTTTTCTGGCTGGCCGGCCAGTTGTTGCTGCTGAACTGCAATTTGCTGCAACAGAGAGCAAGAAAGGGCATGGCAATGTATTTCCAAGATATGTGTGCACAACCTCCCTCCCTATCATGTCATGAACTCAAGAGGGTGTGGTTCTCGACCCTCGGGCCACCAATCGCGCATTTCAATGCATGATGGCCGAGAGGCAAAGTTGCACAATTCAATGTAAAATGAATGCACAAGTAAACACATAAAGCCTAGAACTCTATCATGTATGATCAAGAGTGTTGGCGACCGAGAATTGGGGCACGTTTCATCACTTGGAGTATGAAACGTCCCTCATTCCTCGTGTTTGGACTAACACCTATTCCAAACAACAATGCAACACATAATATGGCATACACAATGCGACTCAAGCATACAAACATGGGAGGGATAAGCATGCAAACATGCAATTAACATACTAGCATGCACAATGTGAATGAACTATATGGCATACACAGTGCAATGACTAACATGGCATACTCAATGCAATATGATCATGGCATACACAATGCGAATCAAGAGCATGGCATGCGTAATGCAAACAACAATATAACATGCACGATGTGATGTGACATGGCATACACAATGCTCAATGGGCTTAAACCAAATGTGGGTAGACCTCAGCCATGCCAAAACAAAGGCCATAATGCTAGAACGAAGACACCGAAAACACGTACAAGCATGCATGCCAATTGGCTCACCAATTAAGGCACTAAGGTGCAACTCTCAAGAACACTTAAAGAGTGAAAAACATGAAAGTGTAGCAACACTAAGTGCACTGAAATGAGGTAAGAAATGATGCCAAATCATTCAAACAACACAAGAATGGCATGCTAGGGTCCTTAAAGCATGAAGCTAGTAAAGAGGACTACAAAGGAGGCATGCAATACATGGCACAAATGCATGAACTAAGCATGGACAGAGCTCAAGTAAGTCAAAATAAGGACCTAAACATGCTGAGACGAGGGCCCAAAGGCCTAGGCATGCAAGCACACAAGCTAAGGCATAAACTAGGCAACAATGCATAACACTCAAAGGCACTTAAAGCATGATTGAGGTAGGAACAGGGCAATGCTATAAGCTCTAAAATGTCATGTTAAGTGATGCCAAATCATGTACACAACACAAATGAAGCATGCAATGGTGCTCAAAGCTTGAGGCAAGCAAGAGCATTTGTACTACAAGTATACAAAACGTCAAGGATGTGTCCAAGGCAACCCAAAATAGTCCTAGAACATGTCAAAATGAGTCTAAAGCATGCATGGGAGGAAGCCAAAACAAGCTAGAATGGAGGGCATGAGGCATGGTGCATACAAGGCAAATAAGGTGGATTACACTACACCTATTAAGACGAAGCATGGGATGACCTAACCAATAAAAATCAGAGTTATATCATGGCAAAATAATCCCAAAAACACATTGAAATAATGGCTCGTGAGCTAAGGCATGAAGGCATACGCAATGATTCATGTTAAGGCATAAAGGGGCAAACCCTCCAACGCATTGAATAAATGACAAATGTGAATGCATGGCCATGAAACATGGACTGAAATCACATAATAAATGATGCCAAATCATTAAAAATAGTCCAAGTAATGAATACTAGTGGACTTGATGCACAAAGCTAACAAGCTAGAATGAACCAAGGCTATACAAAGCATGTCATGTATGGCCAAAAAAACTAAAATTAGACCTTAAACATGGTAAAACATGAACAAAATCTTCTTTAAGTTAAGCCAAAAGCATGCTAAAAAGACATGTTAAAGCATGATGCATGTTAGGCTATTTCATGGAATTGCATTACAAGTGCATGGAGCATGCAAGGGCCAACCAAACCAAACCAAAACAGAGTCATGACATGGAAAAACATCACCAAAAACATGCTGAAATGGAAAGAAAACAAGCTAGAATGACATGCTACTTCATGGAGCATACAAAGCTAGTTTGTGTGATTTACACTACAAGTGTATTAACCATGCATGGAGTGGCCAAACCAAGCAAAAATAGTGGTATACCTTAGAAAAATAACCACAAATACAAGCTAAGATATGGTCAACAAAATCTTAACAAAGATGCTCAAACATGAGGCATATGAAGCAAGTAAACAAAATACAAGGAGAGGGGATGACCCTCTCCTATTTAGGACACCAAAACCACCTTTCCACCACTGAAAATCCTCTGGATTTCAGTGGTAGAAAGGTCATGCAAAGGCTTCAACAAGAGCCTAAAGGGATGGCTCAAAATAAGGCCTAGCAAGGCCTAAGAGGGGGTAAATCACCCCAAACGAAAAAGTGAGCTTAAACAAAGATCTTAAGCATGCAAAAATAGAACTTTTTCTAGTTAAGAGTTAAGCTTAAAAACATATTCAAGAAGGGCTAAAAGCTTAAGTAAAAATGGGGGATTTAAGGGCTAATGACTCACCCTTGAAGACCTCCTTTATAACTGCAACTTCAGCAAGTTTTCCAAGCTCAAACCAACCCAAGAACACCAAAAACAACTTCAAGAAGCCTTGGCAACACAAGCAAGGTGTTTGAGTGTGTGTTTGTGTACAAAAGTGAGACAAATCTACATTTAAGGCACAAAACAAGAGAGAAATGAAGATGTATAGATATAGATTATATGTATGGCTCAAAGAAATTTTTTCTGAACCTAGAGGAGAGAGGAGGAGCCTCCCTCTTATAGAAACCAAAAGGCAAAGCTTCTTGGAGAAGCTAAGTTTCAAACAAATCCCTCCATACACGTGTATGGAGGATAGCTCTAATGCCCTCCAGCTGTGCCAGCTGCAAGAAAATATCTCCAAAAATGTTCCAAAAAGCAGCCGACCACTTGAAGGGGTCTTTCAGAGCAACAACTAGTCGGCCATAGGTGGGAGAGGTCTAGAGCATGAAAGAAGACTAGTGGTGTGGTGGCCGACCAGAAAATATGGCCCAAGGACCAAGCAAGCCAGTTATCCAACTAGAAAACTAGCTGGTAGAAGGAAAAGTGGTTTCCAAGGAGAAAAAGTGGTCTCCCACCCTTGTACCACCTTTCAAACAAGGAAAATAAGGTTTGTACCAAAAACAAACCAAAACAGATGCAAGACGAGAGATTGGGAGGCAAAGCACGCGGCCAAAAGGCTCGAAAACTAGCTGACGAGCATCAAAAGTGGTATGCCACCACAAAAGTGGTCTCCTGGACCACAGTGTTCCTCTAGGCAGAGGCAACAAGGTGTGGTTCAAAAACCACGCCAAACGGAGAATGTTAAGCGATCCCGAGCCAAGGCGCGCAACCGAAGGCTCCAAAAATCGGAAACTAGTCTCCAAACAAGAAAAGTGGCCTACGACCACAAAAAGTGGTCTACGACCACAAAGAGATGGTCTACAAGACCACTCCCTCCCTCCGGGAAGAGAAAATAAGATTTGGTCCACAAACTGAGCCGAAGCACAAAAGAGTTTAGAGGCCCGGAGGCTCTCAGCTAAAACTCCAGAGACTCGAAACGAGCACAACATGCGCCATCATCGAGCACTCAATCGATGACGCCTAAGTCTTAAGATTGGTCAAAAATGGGGTGTCTACACTTCTATGAAGTCTGTAACAGGAAGTCAAGATAAGGATGACAATGAGTTCTTTGTCCTAGCTGGAGAGTCACAAGAACTAGAAGACAAGGTGACCATTAGCAATTTTTGGCATTCCCTCACTGCATTACTTTCAGAAAAAAAATTGAAAAAGAAAAAGACAAGAAAGGAAAAGGCAAAGCTGGTGACTAAAAGCTTTGTCTCCCACGTGATCAACCAAAAGAATCTATCGACACAAATAAACAAACCAGTATGAGCACATTATTGCTCTATTTAGGAAAAAGAGATTCCAACTATCTCCATTACCAGCATCCAACCAAGGATGATAAAAGAATGAGTCATAAGAAGATTCCCAATCAGGATGAAGATAAGGATAATCGACTCCAGCCATTTAGGACACGCCACCTGTTTTCATCATTATCATCTTTGGATATTAATTTCATGTATTTAAGGGCAGGCTTAACCCCTGTTGAAGTATATCTAAATTTTTCTCTTTTTCTTTTCTCTCTTTCTTACTCCTACTTATAATAGTGTGTAGCTGGTTTGAAGAAGTAATACAAGGTTTGATTGTAAGTATTTCTCTCTCTATTTTTATGGCTTATGAATCATGATAATGAAATTGTTCTTCATAGATTTTATGTCTTAACTCAGTTACGTAAATACCACAAAATTTTAAAAGACTTAGAATCCGAATACCCTCCAAGAAGGTTTCAACCCAATCACATTTGGGATACATTTGCATATTATAAACATGGAATTGATTATTACCAGAATATTTTAGATCAATTATCAGTAACATAATCAGTATATGAGATCATGTATGTTGTAATTTGTGTTGTTTGTAATACTAATACAAATAGTACTATTCCTGAATTTGTGCTAAATACTTGTGATAAGCTTTAAATGAACGTCATCCAAGTCGAGTAGGAAGATTTAGCCATTTTGCATTTAATTGCTAGACAGACGTGCTTCTTTAAGATAAAGTTTCAACACACCTATTTGGTAAAGTGACTTTTCTCTCTCTCTCTTCTTATCCATCACTTCTCATCATTCTCTTCTTATTTGCTTTTTTTTTCATGTGTTAATGGCGAAATTGATCTCATCACACCTTTCACCCGCATCAATCATGATCTCTATCATACCTAGTAAATCACCAACAATATGATTTGTTGAATCTGTATGTAATGAATTTTTTTAAACATTTTTATGTGTTGCAATAATGGATATGATATAATGTGATTTGTTATCTTATTACCTTTGTTTAATATATTTTTTTTTCAATATTGAAATTTGTTGCGGATAATATTGAACTTGGTTGAGTTTGACCATTGAAGATCAAATTCAGTAGTTTCTGTAATGATTTTAGAAAAATAATAGCAGTTTCTATACTAATTTTGTAAAGATAAAAATTAGGACAAGAATTTCAATAGGTAGAATTTCACACAGATAAAATTTCAACATATAGAATTTTGAGTGATTATTTAGTAGTCCAACAGTATGGTCACGTGATGCTCCATGGTAGTATGATTGGTAAAGAAAGTGGAGTATTAACTATTTATGTTGGGTGATTGGGGAACATAAGAGGCATAATGAATGGTGATTGGTGAGGGAGTATGGCTACGTGATACTTCGAAACTATTGTATAATTTTCCGAGAATATCACATAGATAGAAATTTCATATGAATAGAATATCAACAGATAGAAATTTCATATGGATAGAATTTCAACAGATAGAATAAAAATTTCAACAGATATGTGTTAATAAAAATTAAAAGGGCAAAATTAGAAACAAAATGTCCTAAAAAATAACAAAATGTATTTCTCACCACAATATTTCACAAAGAGCATACTTCTCACAATAAATAAATAAATAAATAATATCCAACAAACTTAATGCCTTATACCATCTTTAAACTGGACTTCTCACCAATTAACCCAATATAAATTAGCTTGACACAAATAAACCTTGAAAAAGATACACAATCTAACTTATACCCTTTTTTTTGTTTTGTTTTTTTGATCAACAAAAAAGAAACTTTATTGATGAAAACCACATGCAATACATATGAAATTATATCAATAAAGGAGAAGCAAGAGGAAAAAAACATCAAAGTGAAAACCAGGGTTTGACTCGACCCATTTTCTTGCTTCATTTTATAGATTAACTGTGTTGATGTATTCATAAACTTGACTTAGTGATTGATTTATTGAACTTAATTATTGATGTTTTGAATTTTGGGAGTTGACATTGTTTAAATAGTCTAGAAAATGTCATCTGAAGTTGTCAGAGATTGGAAGTGATTGCCTTTAGTTACAGACAGCAACCAGTAATCTCCTTTTCTTCAATACCCATGGCAATTGGAAGGGTATATGTTGGGAAAGTCTATTGTGTGCACTCTTTAGGAGTGCGTATTATATGCACTCTACCACAAAAATAAAAGTAATTTTACCACAAAATTTTATAATATCAACCAAAAATGTGTAACATCCCTACAAATTAGCGGGCCTTGTGACAGTTGAGTTTTAAGGATCACTCAAGCGGTCATTGGTTGCTCGAGCAAAGATTCTTAGCTTTCAGTAGTTTTCCATTTTGCAAGCGAGACCACTCGGGCAGTGAAGTAGTCGCTCGAGCATAGAATTCATGCTCTCAGAATTTTCACTGTAGCTCTGCAAACTTCTAGAACCTTTGGTTTTTCGTTCAAGTGGTAAAAAGGTCGCTCGAACGATCCCCTTGATATTGTGTTATTTGCTCGAGCGATTAAAAGTTCTCTCGAGCAGTATGTTCGGGACAACTCACTTAAAAGTCGATCTAACACATTAGTTCCTCACTTTTTCCAATTGCTCTCTCTCTCTCTCTCTATTACCCATTCCGAAACCCTAGCCCTCAAACCACTTTATTTCTCAACATTTTGCCCTAGATTCACCCAAGATCCTTCCAGATAATTGAAGAGCAAGTCAAGTTCAAGCTATTCACCGATTGTTTTGCGATTTGGTTGAGATTTTGCTTGGATTCTCTACTTTAGCTTCTATTTTTGAGGTAGGGGTGTCCTTAACTTGTTATACCTTTAATTTGGAACTCATATATAGTAATTTCATTAGCTATTTATTTTGTAGATACATATACATATATATATATATATATATATGTGTGTGTGTGTGTGTGTATATGTATAGATAGTGTTTTCCATTAAATGATTTGGAAGGATATGAGTAATAATTCATGATTAAGGATAGAATTATATTTATCTTTGATGATTATGGTTGTTGGTGAAGAAATTTAGCCTCTAATTCATGAACGGGAGGACACCCCTAATTTTTCTATAAACCCTAGTTTTGAAACGTGTTTTAAAAAGATGGGTTTTGTTCAATTGATTCTTAAAACATGAAATTGAGGGTGATTGCTTAACTTTGAGCTTGAAATGTCTTTTCTACATACATCTTGTGTTGGTGATGATTGGTGAACGAACCATGGTTATTATTGAAAGGTGAATAGTGAATTGGGTACATTAGAAATCATTTTAGGGGAAAATGGGTGTTTACAAAATTCATGCATCATATGCATTACTCAATTTCTTTTGTGATTCAATGGATGGTGCAAACATTGGAAAGCTAAAAAGGGGGTAAATAGTCTATGAGTCCAGATAGTGAGTCAGGTGGTTTTGAGTTGTGTATTGTATTTGGTACCCGCGCGGGGAGTCAAGGTGCCCAATTGCCCTGTCTGCGCATATTGCCAGACGAATGTGGAAAAATATTTTTGGGTGTCCATGAGCGGGCCATTTTTGGAGTCAACAAATGTGGAAAAACATGGTTTTGGGTGTCCACGTCCCAACCATTTCTAAAGTCAACAAATGCGGAAAGGAAAATGTTTTTGGGTGCCCATCGCCCCGCCGTTTCTGGAGTCAGCAAATGTGGGACTATTTTGAGTATACAAATCTATATCTATGTATGTATTTTGAAATTTCGACTCTTACTTAGAAGGTCATAGTATATTTACCGCCCCGTCCGAATTCAAGAAATGTTTACTTAACTTAAATATTGCATACTCATGCATAAGGGCATTCATATATATACATAATAGGATAATTATAGAATGATGCATTGCATGATCATGTGTTTTTCAATTGATGTTATAACCTGTTAAGCGCATTACTTACTGAGCTTTTGCTCACCCCCAAAACTAACCAAATTTCAAGAAATGAAGATGAAGTGCCCTCTAAATGAAAGTGTTAGGTTAAAGAACACTTGTGGGATGTAAGGGCTTGTGTTGAATCATATTTTGTGTGTGCCATGATGTGATGACCCCACTATGTATAATATTTTATATTTGGTTAATTAAGGAGATTTGAGATTTTAATTAGGCATTATCCTAATTTAATTTGGGATTTATGGAAATTTTTGGAGTCTAATTCGTATTTGATTTCAATAAGAACTTAATTTGGAATTAGAAATTGAATGTCCAAATGGCTTAAGGAGGTAAAATTAGTGAGTTGATTCAGTTTAATTTCAAGTATCGGACCATATGAGGGTTTAATTAAATATTTGATTCAGTTTAGTAAAATTGAGATTCGATTAATTAGGTCCGAATTGTAGTTAATTAAGTTAGTTAAATTATGAGGATTGAGAATTGTTATTATTATGGATTAAATTTATTTATGGGTTTATGAACAAATGAGTTCAATTTTTAAATTAAAGGAGTTTTGATGTTAATGATCTAAAATTGATCATATTTTCTTGATTAATTAAGAGTTTGTATGTTTTAGACAAGTCATGTATGAACCTAAGTTTTGAGACTATACTTTGAAAGTTTAATTCATATTTTAGAATTTATGAGTTTGAAATTGGGTTTGATATGAAGAAAATTAAATTGGATAAATCAAGCAATTAATTATGATTTAGAATTTGACAATCAAGAATTGACTTGATTTTTTATTTGAATTTCGTTCTTGCAAATATTTTTCTAAGAGCTTGTAGCTTAATTTGATGTTTTGTAAGAGAGGAAGAAAAATATTAAAATCATTAAATTCATGGAGATTTGAGTTAAGAGTTAGAAATAACTTTATATATGTTTTTGGGAGTGTCATGCATGAAATTTGTCTGTGATTGCATATTTGAACGTATTATACATGGAGTGGACCTTTGAAAATGTGTTTTGAGCTTCAAACAAAATTCTGAAAATTCCAGAATTTGACATGTCCGCTCGAGCGAGGAAAGTGTCGCTCAAGCGAAGAAATCAAGCTTGCAGAAATTTTGTAAATTTTGCAGTTCACTCAAGCGACTAATTCTGCGCTTGAGCGGAGTGGCTTGTTTCAGAAAATTTTGAAAAGATGGTTCATGTTTTGATTTCTGTTCTCTTTCACTTCTAAGCACTCTTAGGCATGTACTAAGTATTGTAAATAAACCATAGAGTTGGAAAGAGCCTAAGAGAATTAAACGAATTAAAGAACATAATGAATTGTATTGTGACCTAATTTTTATGTGTATTATGAATTGTGTAGGGTCAAGTGCAAGGACGAATCGAGCAACAGAACACTATGAGTAATATCTTAGTAAAGATATTTTCGAGTATGTTATTTTCCAAATGCTACTTCTGTACAAGCGCCACAGATTTGTTGATTTGAATTACGAATGAGTATTCTATGTGCCTAATTTTCTGTATAAGCTCCATGGATTTGTTGATTTGAATTACAAATGAGTATTCTATATGCCTAATTTTTGTATAAGACTCTGTCAAGAATAATTGGCCAAAGGCTGTCTGACATGAATAATTGGGCCTGAGGCCGTTTGATGCATTTGATATGTCTTGATTGGGCCAAAGGCCATTCAAATATTTTAATGGGCCAAAGGCCGTTTGACATGAATAATAGTCTGACATGAATGATTGGGCCAAAGGCCGTCTGACGTGAATAATTGGCCAAAGGCCGTCTGACATGAATGATAGTCTGACATGAATGATTGGCCCAAAGGCCATCTAACGTGAATAATTGGGCCAAAGGTCGCCTGACATGAATGATTGGGCCAAAGGCTGTCCGACATGAATGATTAGGCCAAAGGCCGTCCGACACGAATGATTGGGCCAAAGGCCGTTTGACATGAATGATTGGCCGAAAGGCCATTTGACATGAATAATTAAATAAAAAACCGTTTGGCAGAAACAAATTGGGCTCGAGGCTGTTTGATAAGAGCAAATTGGGCCTGAGATCGTTTGATATGTTTGGGCCTAAGGCCGTTTGATGTATTAGATAAAAACGTAAATGGGCCTAAGGCCGTTAGATATGTCTGTTACGAATTTCATTCATGTAACTTCTTTATTTTGATATTATTCACTGGGCTATCGCTCACTCTCATTTATATGTGTGTAAGTGAGCAAAGAGATGTCCAAACCCAACCTCAATGAAAGATATGAGAGGAAGTCGAGTTTGTGGAGTCAACCATGACACGCCTCACGATCGAGGCCTTAGTTTTTAGAATTATTGTTTTGACCCCTTTTGTCCTCTTTTGATGGTCATGTTTGACCTTATCTGTATATAAGCTATGGTTTTGTATAATTATGGTATTACATAGATCTAAACATAGAATGTCTTTTATGTGGGTATGTTTGGTGTGAGTTATTAATATAAGAAATGTTTTTGTTCATTCCATTTATGCACAAGCTCATTGGACAATCATTATCTTTTGCTTTCGCTTTTGGCCCCATATGATTATTTAAAATTTGTTTTCCGTCTGAGGCCATAGGTAATCTAATGATTACTGGCCGGTTATGATCCTAACCTATAGGGGCGAGTTTGGGTCATGACACAGGGACAGTTTTTGGATGACTATGTGTAGTCAGCTATTTTAATGTGACAAGGATAAAAAAAAAAATTGTTGTATCTTTCCTTACTTGTTGAGCTATTTTATTTTTAGTGGTAAATGTAATGAAATAATGTTGTAAGGTTTGGAAATAGTTCAAAAGGGAAGGAATGTTGTTTATGTGGTATTATTTCTATTTTGTTTTGTTGTGTTATACATCATACATTGGTAATGCCTAGATGAGAAGGGGAACATGAAAGTTTATTTGTCAAGGCGTTACAAATTGGTATCAGAGCTAACCAGGTTAAATAGCTTGAGCTCGTGGGAAGTGGCTTTACTGCATAGGGCTATTATGCTAGCAAGGGACATTAGTTTGCCTTGTGTGTCTTACTTATTGGTGTAATTATGTGGGCATGGAATTAATCTCTTAGGATATGACTTGTGCCTATTACAGTCATTCAAATCCTTTTGGAAAGGCACTTGATCAATGCTTTTTCTACTAGGAGGTTCCTAAATGCCATAGGACTAGTCGGGATCTTGAGGGAGTAACTCATATATGCTCTATGTATTTATATGACTATGTGGTGTGCTTTATGTGACCTAGGTATTTGTATAGGTGTGTGTCTAATTCATAGATGACGTGTGAGTCGACATGTAGTGTATGGATTAAGAGTTAAATCTTTCCTTCTTACCTCTCTCTATAGGATGTTTGGACACGGTAGAGGTCATGGCAGGCCACGCAGAGGCAACCGGGATATGCTAGCTCAGCAAGATTTACCTCCCCAAGAAGAAGGGTAGGGCAAAATGATGCGGTCATTCGTCCGACCCAAGATGCAATGGGGGCATTAGCCCGGGAGATGGCAGGGGCTCTTCGAGAGTCCATGTAAATACTGTAAGTTGAGCAAGTTACGAGGACAATAGAGGGGGTAACTCAAACCTCTTTCTTAAAGAAGGAATTTTTCCGTTCAAACACTACTGAGTTTAGTAGTGGACCAGATCCAATGAAAGCAGATAAATGGCAGGGGAAAATTATTAAGTCCTTTAAGATTCTGGACATTCATCATAGGGAACTCTGAGTGGCATTGGCGGCCTATCGGCATAAAGGGGAGGCGAGCCAATGGTGGAAGTTTGTTAAGTATAGAGTAGAGCATACTTAGGAGGCATTCACCTGTGCCTTCCAAGAGCAGTTCTTGTCTCCCATGACTAAGGAAAGATTGAGAAAGCAATTTGAGGAGCTACAGTAGTTGGACACCCCAGTGGCGGAATTTGAAGCCACTTTTACTAGTCTAGCATGTTTCACACTCGAGCTTGTGGCAATTGAGGAGCGCCGGTCTCTGGAATTTGAGAAGAGGTTGAGACTCAAGATTTTGATGAAAGTGATGGTTCACATGTATAGGGAGTATGATAGACTAGTGGTGGCCGCCACTCATGTAGAGATTATGTTAGAGGCTGAGGAGGCGAGATAGAGGCATAAGAGGCCAAGCTACACAAGAATCTAAGGGTGATAACAGATCTTCCAAGAAATCTAGCATTATTCTTCTTCTTTCCCATCTATGCCCTAACAAGCCAAGTCATCAGGGTCCATTTCTATGAGAAGTTCTGGAAGTACAAGTCCGATCAATGTTACTTGTTTCTGATGTGGCCAGCAAGGTCACAAAGCAGCCAAGTGCAAACAGAATCCTAGTCATCAACAACGAACTCGTTCTCAAAGCCAAGCCTAGAGAAGGGGCCAGTTTCCTACATGTTACCATTCTAAGCAATTAGGGCACATGAAAAGGTCTTCCCATAACTAGACGGGACGGGAGTGCATTTGGATCCCGAAATTCTGGGAGTTATCAAGCAGGCCAAGGTTAGCAGCAGCAGAGTTATCAATCGGTTCAATCGAGGTAGACATCAAGGGCAGTGTAAGGGACCACATTAGCACAGGCAACACAATGGCCAATGTTTTGAGAAGAGATAAGGGTGAACAGAGGCCCCAAGGGCGAGTTTATGTGATCATTGCTTTTGAACAATCATCAAGACCATCAGCGATGAGAGGTACTTATCTTATCTACAACACTTGGCCAATGTATTGACAGGCACAAGAGCATCTCATTCATTTATCACATCTACATTTGCATCCACGTTGGGCTTAAAGGTAGAACAACTAGAGTCTTTACTTATGGTTGAGTCACCAATCAGAGGTCAAGTTGTCTTAAATTGGAGGTGTCGTGGGTGTGTAATCAAGGCAGTTGAACGTCAACTCCCTTTTAATTTGTTGATATTGGAAATGTCGGGGTTTGATTTTATTCTTAGTATGGGCAGTTGTCTATCATAGATTGCTACCGCGGAAGGGTTACGGTATGTACCACTGGCAGGGATTGTTTTTATTTTCTGAGGGATAGAGCCGATGGAGGGTTGTCACCGTTGTATGACCCACGAAGTCGAGGCAAACTTAGTTTTCTTCTAGCGACTATTGTTAATGATGAGAGTAGTATAGTTTGGGGGACATTTCCTAAGGTGGTTTGTGAGTATCTGAATGTTTTTCTTGAGGATCTCACCGAGTTACCACCTCATCGTGAGGTAGAATTCTCAATAGATCTAGTGCCTGGTATGACGTCCATCTCCATGTTGCCATATAGATTTTGCCCAGCAGAGCTACTTGTCCTAAAGGAGCAATTGCAAGAACTGTTAGACATGGGTTTTATACGCCCTAGTACCTCACCATGGGGAGCACCAGCACTTTTTGCCAAGAAGAAAGACAGTTCATTGCGACTATGCATCGACTTTCGTAAGTTGAATAGAGCCACGATCAAAAAAAAAAATATCCCATGCCCCAGATAGACTTTTAACCAACTTAAGGGTTCTCGTTGTTTCTCAAAAATAGATTTAAGATCGAGTTATCATCAGATGCAAGTGAAAGAGGAGATTATCCCTAAAACGGCCTTTCGCACAGGACATGGCCACTACAAATTCCTTGTGATACCATTTGGTCTACCTAATGCTCCCGCCACATTTATGAATTTAATGAATAGAGTTTTTCGAGATTATCTTGACAAATTCATTGTAGTCTTCGTGGATGACATACTTATCTGTTCGCCTTCTAAAGAGGAGCACAAAAAGTATCTCCACATTGTTTTACAATTGCTTCAGGAACACTGATTGTATGCTAAATTTGAGAAGTGTGAGTTTTGGCTTTCGGAAGTGAAGTTTTTGGGCCACGTTGTCTCAAGCGAAGGAGTCACAATAGATTCCTCAAATATTGAAGCAGTGTTAAAGTGGGAACAACCTAAGAACATTTTCGAGATTCGTAGCTTTTTTTATCTTGCCGCATATTATAGACAGTTTGTGAAGGATTTTTCCATCCTAGCGGCAGCACTAACAAAATTGACTAGAAAAGGAGTGAAATTTCTGTGGAATAAGTCATGTGAAAGGTCCTTTTTAGAATTAAAGACTAGATTGACCTTAACACCAATCTTAATTATCCCGGAGAGAGAGTTGGGTTATATAGCTTACTATGATGCTTTTAGAGAGGGTTCAGGGTGTGTTTTGATACAAGAAGGCAAAGTTGTGGCATACGATTCCCGTCAACTATACGCTCAAGAGTGAAACTACCCCACTCATGATATTGAATTAGCCGCAGTCATCTTTGCTTTAAAGCTTTGGAGACACTATCTCTACAAAGAGAGATTTGATGTATTCTCAGACCATAAAAGTCTCAAGTATTTATTCTCCCAAAAAGATTTGAATTTGCACCAAAGAAGGTGGAAGGAATACTTGGAAGATTATGAGTTTGAACTACATTATCATCCTGGAAAGGCTAATGTGGTGGCCGATGCTTTGAGCAGAAAGTTGATGAGTTCGGTTGCTAGCCTTGCCGTGAGGGAGTGGAAGATGTTGGGGGAGCTAAGTGAATTTGATGTGCAACTTGGAGAATCACCTAGTCAAGCCAACTTTTTTCAATTCTAGCACAGCCAACACTAGTTACATGAGTTTTAGAAGCATCGCAAAGTGATCCGGAGGTAGAAGCACTTAAAGAGAAAATCTTGCAAGAGAAAGAAGAGAAAGGATTGAGGGTGCACCCTGACTTGAGTATCCGTTACACAGATCGCCTTTTTGTACCAAGATCATGTAGAGATGACGTACTTCGAGAGTTTCATTGCTCTCATCTTACGGTTTACTCCGAAGGCATGGAAATGTATCATGATTTGAGCTGTCAATTCTGGTGGAAGGGCATAAAGAAGGACGTAGCCTTATTTGTGTCAAAATGCCTAACTTGCCATCAAGTCAAAGCGGAGCATCAAAAGCCAGCCGGGTTGTTACAACCCTTACCTATAGCTGAATGGAAGTGGGAACACATCTCAATGGACTTTGGTTGGCATTCCTAGAACACATAAAGGTAATGATGCCATTTGGGTTAGAGTTGACTGACTAAGTTGGCACATTTTCTGGCAATGAGTATGGGTGACACAATGGATTACCAGCAGAACTCTATGTTAGGGAGATTGTTGGGCTTCATAGGGTTCCGGTGAGCATTGTCTCAGATAGAAACCCTCGCTTCACCGCACGGTTATGGCAGAGTTTACAAATTGTTATGGGGACTCTGTTGACTTTTAGTACTGCTTACCACCCTCAAACCGATGGTTAGTCTAAGCGCACAATTCAAATTTTAGAAAACATGTTAAGAGCGTGTGCCTTTGATTTCAAGCAGTCATGGGAGAAATATTTGCCGCTAGCCGAGTTTGCCTATAACAATAGCTTTCAAGCTAGGAGATTCACCTATGCTTGGACCGAAATTGGTTCATGAAACCACAAAAAAGGTAGCTATCATTTGGAGGAGGTTAATCACAGCACAAAGCCAGCAAAAGAGTTATGCAGATGAGAGGAGACTACCCTTTTCTTTTGAAGTAGGTGACCATGCGTTTTTGAAGATATCACCTAGAAAAGGTTTGATGAGATTTGGCCAGAGTGAGAAGCTATCACCTAGGTTCATCGGTCCCTTTGATATCATTAAACGATTGGGAGAAGTTGCTTATCGTCTTGCTTTGCCCCCACAATTATCAAGGATACATGACGTGTTTCACATCTCAATGCTTCGCAAGTATGAGCCTGACCCATCTCACGTCTTAGACTGGACGAATCTTGAGGTAGATGAAAATGTTTTCTACGAGGATAAACCAATGAAGATTTTAGATTCCCGAGAGCATGTTTTGAGAGGTAAAACTATACCTCCATTCAAAGCACTATGGCACCATCATGGGGTAGAAGAAGCCACTTGGGAAAGGGAAGTGGAAGTTCGTGAAAAATACCCTGATATGTTTAATGATGCATGATTTTGCTACTCTTTATTATAATAATATTGTATTGTAGTTACTGGATCATAAACAAGTCTTGTGTTGATGTTATGTGTAGTAATTATAAGCGACATGTGAATTTTGACCCTTGAAAATTTGAATCTATGTATTGTGATGATGTTACAATGAATGGAGATGTTGTAAGAGTAGTAATTATCTTCGTTAAGAATTGCTAGAGTTGTTTGGACAGGGACTATGATAATTTCGGGGCCGAAATTCTTTAAGGACGGTAGGTTGTGACAATTGAGTTTTGGGGACCGCTCGAGCAGTCATTTGGTTCCTCGAGCGAAGATTCCTAGCTCTCAATAGTTTTCCATTTTGCAGGTGAGATCGCTCGAGCGATGAAGTGGTCGCTCGAGCGTAGAATTCAAGCTCTCAATATTTTCACTATATCTCAGCAAAACTTTTGGAACATCTTGTTTTTTGATCGAGCAGTAAAAAGGTCACTCAAGCGATCCCCTAAATATGTGTGTGTGTGTGTGTGTGTGTGTGTGTGTGTGTGTGTGTGTAAATAGTGTTTGCTATCAAATGATTTGGAAGGATATGAGTAATGATTCATGATTAAGGATGGAATTATGTTTATCTTTGATGATTATGGTTGTTGGTGAAGAAATTTAGCCTCTAATTCATGAAAGAAAAGAAATCCCTGATTTTTCTATAAACCCTAGTTTTGAAACTTGTTTTAAAAAGAGGGGTATTGTTCAATTGATTCTTAAAACATGAAATTGAGGGTGATTGCTTAACTTTGAAGTTGAAATGTTTTTTCTACATACATCTTGTGTTGGTGATGATTGGTGAATGAACCATGGTTATTATTGAAAGGTGAACAGTGAATTGGGTACATTGGAAATCATTTTAGGGGAAAATGGGTGTTTATAAAATTCATGTATCATATGCAGTACTAAATTTCTTTTATGATCCAATGGATGGTGCAAACAGTGGAAAGCTAAAAAGGGGGTAAATAGTCTATAAGTCTGGGTAGTGAGTCAGGTGGTTTTGAGTTGGGTATTGTATTTGGCACCCACGCGGGGAGTGAAGGTGCTCACTTGCCCTGTTTGCGGATATCGCCAAATGAATGTTCAAAAATGTTTTTGGGTGTCCACAAGCCTGCCATTTCTGGAGTCGTAAATGCGGAAAGGAAAATGTTTTTGGGTGCCCATAGCCCCGTCGTTTCTGGAGTCAGAAAATGTGGGACTATTTTGAGTATACAAATCTATATCTATGTATGTATTTTGAAATTTTGACTCTTACTTGGAAGGTCATAGTATATTTACCAACCCATCTGAATTCAGGAAATGTTTACTTAACTTACATATTGCATACTCATGCATAAGGGCATTCATAAATATATATAATATAAAAATTATAGAATGATGCATTACATGATCATGTGTTTTTCAATTGATGTTATAAGTTGTTAAGTGCATTACCTACTGAGCTTTTGCTCACCCCCAAAACTAACCAAATTTCAAGAAATGAAGATGAAGTGCCCTCTAAATGAACGTGTTGGGTTGAAGAACACTTGTGGGATGTGAGGGCTTGTGTTGAATCATATTTTGTGTATGCCAGGGACAGTTTTTGGATGACTATGTGTAGTCAGCTATTTTTATGCAACAAGGATAAAAAAAATTTGTTGAATCTTTCCTTACTTGTTGAACTATTTTATTTTTAGTTTTAAATGTAATGAAATAATGTTGTAAGGTTTGGAAATAGTTCAAAAGTGAAGGAATGTTGTTAATGTGGTATTATTTCTATTTTGTTTTGTTGTGTTGCCTAGCGTATATTGGTAATGCCCCGAATGAGATGGGCAACATTAAAGTTCATTTGTCAGGACGTTACAGGCCTCTCATAATTAAATTTTGTAACTTAGGGATTTTTTTTCCTTGTGTGATTATCTTAATTTTTAGTTTGTTAATGTAATAATTCTTCTTGTATGGAGATTTGTTTCCCTCCTTTGGGGGGCTTGCGCACCATGCACAGTAGTGACTATTGTGCGGCCAATAGGGCCTTTTATATGCCTCATTTTGACGATCCGAACCGTTTACTTTTTAGAAAACATTGAGTAAAACATGCCTACAAAAATTCAAGTTGATTGGATATCGGTGCCCCTTTCATCAAGTCATGTTTGTATTCATATTTATACTTAAAATTAAACTTACCATTAAATTTTGTAGATACAATTATGTATTGATGAAAGAGATACTGATATCTGATTAATTTCATTTTTTTTCAGTATGTTCTACTCGATATCTTCTAAAAAATGAATTGTTTGGATCGTTAGAATGAGACCCAAAAAAGGCTCCATTAGCTGCACAATAGTGGCCTCCCCAATCCCTTCCTTCAATGGAGGTTGTTTATCTCTCTTTGAGATTTTGTGATACCACTAGACCAGATTGATCCAATTTTTATCAGTTTTCCAATAAAAATTTTCTTCTCGATTAAAAAAAAAGTTGGAATTTTTTTGTTTAGGAAAATTATTGGAAATCCCATTTGGAAGGGTTTTGGACTAAGGGATCCCTCTTTATTTTTAATACTCTTGGAAGTCCCATTTAATTGGTAATGTGACCCGCAAGATCCCATTTGTTTGATTTGGAGTGGATTATGTGACTGTTTTGCCCTTGTTCCCGTGTGGTAACATTTTTGGTAAGTATGGTAATCCCATTGATTACGTTTCCAATTTGGGAAAGAGAAGTATGGGGGGCAATTTTCTGTGTGTATTTCAAGGCTTAGTGTTGCGTTGTAATATACCAAACCAAAGAAGACTACAGTGCGTGGGTTTTTGTCTTGGAGGCTACAAACGTAGGAATTGGTGATCATAATTGGGCATAGGTAACGTATTCAGGGTTGTGGTTATGTTTTTGTTTGGTATTTTGTAGCCTTGGTGAGGGGGATGGGAATGATGATTGTGATGTAGTATAAATGAATGTGGGGCAGATGGACAAGTTGTCTTGGATTATATTTTTTTTATCTAATTCCATGTTGTGCAGTTGTTGCATTTCTCAGATTTAATTGTATTTTGCTTCTTTTTTTTTCCGTTGTAGGGATGGAGAATAATTTAGTGTTGTTGTGTTCGTATGGTGATAACAACATTGCCGTCATGGTTGACACAAAGTTCACGTGCAGCAGACTAGCTAATCATTTTTGCGAACAATTAGGGGGGTGTCCCTAGGTTTGATGTATGTGTTCTTCAGGATCACCGGATATAATAAATTCATCATGGAAAATGAATTGGACTTCCAAAACATGATGTGCCTTACTAGGTCTTTCCGGATGGACCACATTGATGTCATTGTAGAGTTGTGCACAAAGTCATCGGGGAACAAACGTCGAAGGGGCACTAGTGGGAACCCATTCGACGGATGCATCTAAAGGGGGTAGGAAGTGATGTAACAGAAGATGTTGATGAATATGCTAACTTGTTACCCAAGTTTTTCCCACAGGCACAGAAGGTGTTGTTGTTGGAGTCATGGACTTTTGGCATCAATAATGTGAGACAGTGTTTTGAAGGTGAAATGAGGGAATTTCGTAAGGTTCTCAGCAAATATGCTATTAAATATGGGTTCCAATGTAAGTTCAAGAAGAATGACTCGGTTAGAATTACAAAGATGTGCATGATTAATGAGTCAAGGGGGTGCCCATGGTTTGTCTATGCTAGGGTGATGAATATGAATGGTTTTTTATTTGCAGAAATGAAACAATGAGCACATCTTCGAGGTTTCCATGCGGACTGCAAAAAATCCAAGGATGGGTTCTGAACTGGTTACTGACGTCATGGCAGAACGCGTATGTGACAAGCTATTGACTCACCCAACGGATGTAAAATTCCATTTCCAAAAAGATTATGGATTGCAAGTTAGTTACCACATAGCTTGGTTAGGGGTTTAGAAGGTGAGAGGTGAACTACTCGATGATCATTCCACCTCGTTTGACCAATTGCGGTGGTATAGCAATGTCGTTACGAAATACAATCCTAGAAGTTACGCTAATCTCGAGTTCAAGGCAAGCAATACACGTCAGTTTAATAGGCTTTTCATATTATTCAAAGTGTGTATTGATGGGTTCAATTATGTTGCCTATTAATGTTTTTTGGATGGTACTTTCCTGAAAGGAAGATTCAATGGCAACTTGTTTGCCGCTACTACCAAAGATGGCAACCAAAGTTATGTGTTTTTACCATTCAATAGACATGTTGTATTGCTTCCATTTTTGATAGTACAGTTTGTTATGGAGTGTTGTAATGTGTTTGAGTTGTGTGTGTTGGCAATATATCGAACGTGGTAACAGCGGGGTTTTCACACAATGTTACAATGTTGTGATGTCTTTCTTGCAGGGTTATTTCCAGTGGCGTTCGCAATTGTTGATTTAGAGAATGCATCAAACTGGGAATGGTTCTTACAAATCTTGCTAACATAGTTGATGGGACCCAGTCATTAACGTTTGTTTCGGATCGTCATGTTAGGCTTTTGGAATCCATACCTATTGTTTTCCCAACATTACACCATGCAATTTTATGCAGCATTTACAAAGATATTTGAAATATAGAATGAAGTATGTCAATAATCCATACAGAATTGGGCTGCTCAGTAAATTTCGCAAATGCGTGTATGCACCAACCGCCACCAACTTCAACCAAAAAATAGAATAATTTACACAGTCTAGTTGGCATTTTGCAATAAATTTTCTGAAGAATTTGGACCCATGCCACTGGGACAATGCGAATTTCAGGTAATAATTGTTCAATATTTGCAAATTTCGTGTTTCCAAACAAACGTTTACACATTATGAATTCAACTACTTTATGTAACTGACATTTTTACACAACTACACAGGGGCAATCGGTATGGCGAGATGTGTTCTAACGCCGCTGAATCGTTCAACAATTGGATAAAGGAAGCATGACATTTACGAATCACTAGCATGGTTGACGCGATCAAAACAAAGATAATGAATCAGATGACGAATCGTAGGGGGCGTCCAGCACATAGGCTGGTATAATATGTCCAAAAATGGAGTACAAATTGGATAAAGCATACAGGAAGGGTATATCATGGATAGTCAGCGTGTAACACCCCGAAATAATAACAACAACCTGTCTCATAATGTTCAATAGAAAAACATAAACATTGCAAAATATTAAACTTTCATTTATATTCATTTATCGTACAAAAGATGACATATGCATGTATACATTCATAAATCCTAGATCCTCAAATAAATTTATGCTCTAATGGCTACATCTTTCCAAAATAGTGCTTGATTACATCAAGGTGGATCAAGTCCAAAACAATTAAAAAGCCCGAGGCTTACACAAGATAATTATAATAAAAGAAACAAACATGAGCCTTCAGATCCATAGTCCTCTAAAGCTATGTCCTTGGTAGAGGCATATCATCAGCACCTGAAAGTTGTTTTCCACGTAGAGTGAGCTAAATCCCAGTAGAGATACTCTAACACAGCGTATGAAGCTTAACAAAATCATACTGATAACAGATAGGCGACTAACCTCTCCCTTGACTCTAGCTCTGAGGACAGGCCGAAGACGGTGCAAACTGTTGTCTTTCTCTCCTCTGTGGGCAAATTGAAGACTTGTGGCCCAACTAACCACACTTGAAGCAAGTGAACCCACCCTGATTACCTCTCCCTGAACTCGAACTTCGTACAGGAAAGGTGGATCTAAACTATGTGGCATAAGATTGTTGCGGGGTGGAGCCCCTTTGCTGTTTGTTATCCCTAGCGTCCCTCTAAACATCTTGACTCCTCTGCCTAGAACCCCCTCATCCGTTCTTCCTCTGCTTGGATCACGGTCTCTAGATGGGCCGCCGACTCCACAAGATAGTTGTAATCCCTAATCATTGACCCGACCACCTTGAAAAAGAACCTAGTCCTCAACCACTTCTCGAACTCGATTCAACGTCGTTCTTCCATCGCCGCAAGTTTTATTGCAAACCTTGATACACTAGTGAAAGCAACCTCAAACTCGGTCACTGGTGTGTTTAGTTGGTTGAGCTTCAGATACTGGTCTTTCAACTTCTGCCTTGCCGTAGGTGGTAAAAACTTGTCCTGGAAGGCATTGACAAAGGCCTCCCAAAGTGATCCTAATCGGGCATACTTCCACCAATAACTTGCATCTCCCTTCAGTTACAAAGGCGCCAAGGTCACCTTCAAACCGTCGTCCTCGATGCCAAGCATCTCAAACATCTTCACCATCTATTCAAGCCACTCATCGGCCTTCAGTGGCTCCCCAACAAACTCATCTATATTCGACCTGAAAAACTCCCTCTTCAAAAAGATGGCCACGTTTCTGCGATGTGGGCTTGGACTTGATTCTCAATCCTGAGAATGTCTATGGATTCCCAAAATGCTCCTTCCATTTCGCGAGCTAAAGAGCCCATGGCTTGTTGTCATATTAGCTTGGCCATGTTGGCCTGACTAACTCCTTCCTCTTTGCGACGGAATTTCATCCGGTATTGGCACCTCTTGCTATCTAGGCCTACAATGTCTACCACGTCCGCGCCCTGACATTCTAATAAAGGTAACACAATAGTTTAGCACATTTACAAACGTGTTGAGGCCTAATCACTCTTGTCCTAATACAGTGGACAACAATTAATTCATTCCACATAAGCATCGTGTCACATAATCACAAATGAATTTCCTTTCTAAATAATAACTGTTCCATGACATTGCCAGAGTTCTAGTTAGAATAAGCAGTGATCAAGTGCCCTTCTAATAGGACTTCTAGAAACACGTCGATCCAATCAATATCAAAGAAATCAAATCCTATACACATATATTCACAGAAACATGTTATCACATAGCATACCAGGTCTACTTCTAATACTATCTAACAAGATAAACCCATTGTGGTAAAAATCACGTCCCACGGTCCCAAAGTATTCTGTCACACCCCAAATTTTAGTACCCGGAAAAATTACCAAAACCTTTAATCCAAGTCCATTTATTAAATACTTTTATTATTACAAATAACCATTACACTTGAGTAATGTAGATATTGTTGTCTCTCTAATAAATACAACCATAAGACATGCTAAGATTTACATTGAATACACATAATAAACCGCTACATGAGATAACCATCATATATTCCACAACACAATAAACATCTCTCATTTACATTTAGTCACAAAAGAGAATAAACTCCTCTAATCTCCGAACTGGTGTTCCTAACTTCATTCTTGAATGAAAATGGTTAAAACAAATGGATGAACACGAAGTCCAGTAGGACTTTTCAAAGATCCTTAACAATAATATCTTTAGATAACTACGATCATGGATGCTAAAGAGTCATACATACATAATTAATGTGCTCTTTTCATACACAAAATACAATACCATGTATATATATATATATATATAGATCATACCATTCTCATTAGGCAATCCATGAAAACTGTTCAATGTAACTCTTTATTTTTTGTTCCATATCGTTTAGATATGGTTTTCAAAAGTTATTTTCAAAAACCGTCATTAACATCATTTGGGGTTTTAAATATAGAAATGAGTCCTTTTACCACAAGTCACAACAAACCATTACCCCATTATGATCCACCTAAGATGAATCTACACAATTAAGATTATTCGTTTTCCATTATTGCAATCACAAGTATAAATCTTATTGTAATCATTCCATATAATCCACTTAGAAACCAGCTCCATTACCAAGCCACATCATCACACCACATGCTTTTCTAGGCGCTACTCTGGAAGGAATGTGAAACCTCTATTAAGCACCACGCTTTGTCGGCTCAAATACGGCAGGAAACGGACCCCAAAGGAACATCCCAATCCATCAATTCCTTAAGTCATTCCCCATTATGATTTGTGGGCAGATCCAACACATCATTCATTACTTCCGTTACATAATAGCTCAATTATCCATCAACTATATGCTGAGGATTCATTCACGAAACAAGTACTCATCATGTTCCACCACATTCTCTATTTTTTATCAAGTCATTCATTGTTACAATTCCGACACAGAAAAACAATAACAACATTTATTGTTTTTATCACAAAATAATCTAACAACACATCCGCCAAAAATATAAAGGCTCGTCTTTAGAAGTGTCCACACTTATGTTCCAATTATGTCTTTCCTTTTCCTCATTATCACCAAGTCTTCATACTTAATATCACAATACAATAATCATCATAAATTATCCAAGATTAATTGATTTAATTACCAATCTTAATTTCTTTAACCTAACCCATATATACAATGATCATTTTCCAACCATTAATTGTCATTATTTATACTCATCACAACAAAACATAAACTTGATTTCATGAATCTAATGTTAGTCTAAGCATTCCTCGTTTCCAAAATAAATTCTACAACAAGGGTTAAGCATAAATTAGGGCTTTTTACTATTCAACACAAAATCTTAATCCCATAACCCAAATATTTCATATTCCACTTAAATCATCAATTCCACTTCCAAAATTTAAAAACCCTAACTTCTTTTACATGCAATTTTGAAAACCTCCTCAAAATGTGGATTTTATGCAATAGAAATTACCACCCATCTAACCACAAGATAATATGGAAGAGAAGCAAGGAAAATCCCTACCCTAAGCAAGAAGAGAGAGAGAAACCCAAAATTTCGACTTTCATGAAATAGCAATCCACTTGGATGGATAGAAAGCCCTCTGCATACTCTTCGTTTTGATATAAGGAACATGGGGTGAAAATGAGTGGAAGGAGATGAAAATCAAGCTTGAAAGCTTGAAATCCTCAACAATGGTGGAAAATGGGAAGAAGAGAGAGAAAAATGAGAGAAAATGAGCAAAAATAGATTTTTATACTTGTTGATCCCGAACAGACTGCTCGAATGCAAGAAGTGTCGCTCGAGCGACCAGAAACAAAGATGTTACTACTCGAGCACAGAAATCGACTATCAAGCGAAGAAGACCAACTCCCTGAAGTTTTGCTAAGCTATAGTAAAAATACTGAGAGCATGAATTCACCGCTCGAGCAGTCCCATCTGCAAAACACCCAACAGCTAGGAACCACGATTCTGTTCTTAAGCGACAAAGTCTTCGCTCGAGCGGCCTGCCTAAACAAGCTGTTGCAATCTACCCCCCTTAAAGAATTCCATCTCGGAAATTGAGGAAATCCCAAAACAAAAGGCGACCCAACACCAATAGAACACAACTACTGACTTAACACACGTGGGATATGTTCTGAAAACAAAATAAGAATCGAAGCAAAAGTTACATGGTCCTGGGGTTAAGACTTCATCACTAACCAAAAGCTAGAATCATACTAGGGATATGACACGAAAATTCGGTTCATTATATCGGTGCCCCAAAGACACCTAAACAAGAAGAATCACAATGGAAATCAAAGATACGTTTCGATCAGCATACTCATTGGAATCCAGGTAAAGTACGACATCAATCACTTATAACCCTAAAGAACAATAACAACTCCCCAATCAGCAACAACATAGACAAGTATCATTGAATGATAAAAATCCAATTTCCAAGAGAAAAGAAATTACCATAAACCCACTCATTTGGCCAACACTAACAAAAACAGCCGACGGCCCACACAAATTTCGTATTATGCTACAATTAAGGGTATTGCCGATTCCTTATACAATCCAATATATAAAAGTAAAGTTGTGAAAATTGTTCATTAACATAATTTAGATCGAATCCTTAGCGTTTAATTTAACCCTACCATTCCAGGCCACAATATAAGGAAAAGAAATTTTCATTTTCCAAGTTATTCTCAATATTTACCCGGTGACTTCCAACCATCACCCAATAACCTCTGTCACCCACCCAGTTACATCACAACACACTTACTTCACATATCTGTAATAACAATGTACAAAAATAATCACAATGCATCCAAGATGCCATACAACACATAAGACTTTCCACAAGCTGGAAGTTCCCAATCATTAAGAACATCAACACAGATAATCAATAATACACATTAACACAAGTGCACTTGTAACAATCTACATTCAAACATTTTAACCCAATTAGAGTGATGTCATAGATTCACATAAACAATATACATACACTAGTAAGGCTCAATGTCCCCCAGTACCACCTAAGGTACTACTTAACTATATCACTATTTGTTTGAATCAAATACCACTCGTCGATACCACCGGTTTCAAACCAAACCGAAATGGACCAAACTAAATCAAACTAAACCAAACCAACCCTTAGATCCTGTAAAGAGGGAGTGGCTACAAGGATCCATTTTTTGTACACAACTTACTTCAATTCACAAATCATCTACTCTCACAATTCAAACAGAGGCATGTTAACCAACACCAATTGCCCCTAACCATTTACTCCAAGATGGAGCTCCACACACCATTCCGCACACTTTTAGAATCTCACTGGACACCTGACATATGCATTACACTAGTACTATTCGCAATAATCCTATCACTCTTATGCCGATATGGCAACATCCATTTTCTAGCACAAACAAGGCCGATAAGGTCAATGGCAATTTACCTACTCAGAGTCACACAAAACAATCGTCATTCGCATAAGACCCATTACTAGGAAACACAACCCATATTTACTCCCAAAGACCACCTCCAGCACCTCTTCAAACTCATGAACCCTATATTTGAATACCACAAACTCCTTTACATACACACATAACCACTAGTGTACAGCCACCATTACGCCAACACTATTCATCATTATAAAACACGATTCTCACACTCCCTTTCTAAACCTTTCACAATATTCTCATTAACTCAAACTAAACTCATACCATCCTAAGGTTTTTCCTTGTACCACTATACCCCTTGTGAACCATATAACTCCCACATTTCACAAACACTTTAATTTAAAACTCATAAGCCAATACACACTTCATTCAGAGAATATAAGTAATTACACAATGAAATGCTAAGATTATAAATTCTTATAACACTTCCCAACATAACAAGTTCCAAGGTTTAATTACATTACCACACAACTAGTTCCAAGAACACACATACATATACATACATAATATTTGTAGGCACAAGGCCCTGCATACAAAATAAATTACATCACAATGCCAAAGCACAAAATCTTCACCAAGACACCACATCACTATCATCCCCGCCGAGGTTACTAAGACAAACCCTGCCTACGCGAAAGGCAATGGCACCTAACATAGCCCATCTGTCTACACTTGGAACAAAAAGGTGGCCCTCTACTCTGCGACCAACTCGAGGAACCCTGGGTCCAACTAAACCCCCTCCCCCCCAACAAACGAACCTGATGAGGTAAAACTAGATTAAAGCTGTGAGTGGGATGGTGATTAAGATTCAACTCTCCTTTGCCTCTTACTAAGTCTAGTGTGCTCTTGAACTGAAGAACTCACCAATATGGCCCTTTCTTCTTTATACCAACTAACCTCAAGATTGGTGGCCTCCACGTGGGCCGCCACTTATACTAGTGTGTGATAGTTCCTGTGCATACACCCCACTACCTTCCATCGGATATCATCGTACAACCTTTCCTCAAACTCGATGCAACGTTACTCCTCCGTTGCTACCAACTCTGGAGCAAATCTAGACAAACTGTTGAACCTCGCCTCAAACTGTGCGAGAGGTGTAGTACCTTGGCACAACTCCACAAATTGTTTCTTCAATCTTTCCAGGGCGAAACTAGAAAAGAACTTGGCCCAAAAGGCCTTGGTGAATGCAGCCCAATTGGTGTCTACAGTAGGGCTTACATACTTCCACAAATATTCAACATCTTCTTTCAGTTAAAAACTTGCTAATGCTACCCTCAACCCCTCATCCGTCACTCTGAGCATATCAAGTGTCTTAGTGACTTACTCTAGCCAACCCTCTGCCTCTAACAGTTCTGACCCTCCTGTGAACTCCGGTGGGTTAAAACGAAAGAACTCCTTAGTGATCCTGAAGGCACGAAATTCATCTCCCTGATTACGTATTAAAGCCTCCTACATAGCTCTTACTATCTCACGTGCAATTTCCTCACCCACAGTCAGTGCTGCAGGTGCGAGTACTACTGGATCTGTTGTGCCCCTATTGGTACCCCTGTTCCAACACGACCTTTACTAGCTTGCTCTGACATACTACAAAAGACAACCTTAAATATCAATCAACCGTACTCTAACCCTTTTCTTGAAACACAAAACCAACATAGCACATAAACAGTTTTAAACAACAAACCGTGCAATTGAATCAAGTCTAAAAAGATGACCATTTGTCCTGGAACTTTCAAGGAACTCTCACTGGAAACCACGTTGATCAGATGCGTTTCCTATGAGATCTGTAAGCAAGTTAGCCAGCTACAAGCGCTATCCCTAAAACTTAACTCATCCTCACACAATGTAACACATAATGTCCTACACCTCATACTTCCTATATACAAGCGTCCTCACCAGCAAAGCCAACCCATTGTGGTAAAACCACTTCCCACAAACTCAAGGTTTTCAAACCTGGTTAGCTTTGATAGGAAGTTGTCATGCCCCAAATTGTATTACACGGAAATATTACTAAAACCTTTAATCCAAGTCTAGTTATTAAATACATTTATTATTACAAATAACCATTACACTTGAGTAATGTAGATATTGTCCTCTCTCTAATAAATACAACCATAAGACATGCTAAGATTTACATTGAATACACATAATAAATCGTTACATGAGATAACCCTCATATATTCCACAACACAATAAACATCTCTCATTTACATTTTGTCACAAAAGAGAATAAACTCCTCTAATCTCCGAACTGGTATTCCTGACCTCATTCTTGAAAATGGTTAAAACAAAAGGGATGAACACAAAGTCCAGTAGGAATTTTCAAAGATCCTCAACAATAATATCTTTAGATAACTGCGATCATGGATGCTAAAGAGTCATACGTACATAATTAATGTGCTCTTTTCATACACAAAATATAATACCATGTATATATACATATAGATCATACCATTTTCATTAGGAAATCCGTGAAAACTATTCAAAGGAACTCTTTCTTTTTTGTTCCATATCGTTTAGATATGGTTTTCAAAAGTTCTTTTCAAAAACCTTCATTAACATCATTTGGGGTTTTAAATATAGCAATGAGCCCTTTTACTACAAGTCACAACAAACCATTACCCTATTATAATCCACGTAAGATGAATCTACAAAATTAAGATTATTCGCTTTGCATTATTACAATCACAAGTATGAATCTTATTGTAATCGTTCCACGTAATCCACTTAGAAACCAGCTCCATTACTAAGCCACATCATCATGCCACACGCTTTTCCAAGCGCTACTCTGGAAGAAATGCAGAACCTCTATTAAAAGCCACGCTTTGCCGGCTAAAATACGGCAGGAAACGGACACCAAAGAAACATCCCAATCCATCAATTTCTCAAGTCATTCCCCATTATGATTTGTGGACAGAGCCAACACATAGTTCATTACTTCTGTTACGTATTAGCTCAATTACCCATCCACTATAAGCTAAGGATTCATTCAAAAAACAAGTACTCATCATGTTCCACCACATTCTCTATTATTTATCAAGTCATTCATTGTTACAATTCCGACACAGAAAAACAATAACAACATTCATTGTTTTTATCACAAAATAATCTCACAACAAATCCACCAAAAATACAATGGCTCATCTTTAGAAGTATTCACACTTCTTATGTTCCAATTATGCCTTTACTTTTCTTCATTATCATCAAGACATCATACTCAATTTCACAATACAATAATCATCATAAATTATCCAAGATTAATTGATTTAATGACCAATCTTAATTTCTTTAACCTAACCCATATATACAATGATCATATTCCAACCATTAATTGTCATTATTTATACTCATCACAACAAAACATAAACTCAATTTCATGAATCTAATGTCAGTGTAAGTAGTCTTCATTTCCAAAATAATTCTACAACACGGGTTAAGCATAAATTAGGGCTTTTTACTATTCAACACAAAATCTTAATCCCATAACCCAAATATTCCATATTCCACTTAAATCATCAATTCAACTTCCAAAATTTCAAAACCCTAACTTCCTTTACATGTAATTTTGAAAATCTCCTCAAAATGTGGATTTTATGCAATAGAAATTACCACCCATCTAACCACAAGATAATATGGAAGAGAAGCAAGGAAAATCCCTACCCTAAGCAAAAAGAGAGAGAGAAACCCAAAATTTCAACTTTCGTGGAATAGCAATCCGTTTGGATGGATAGAAAGCCCTCAGCGTACTCTTCGTTTTGATATAAGGAACATGGGGTGAAAAATGAGTGGAAGGAGATAAAAATCAAGCTTGAAAGCTTTAAATCCTTAACAATGATGGAAAATGGGATGAAGAGAGAGAGAGAGAGAGAGAAATGAGAGAAAAGATATTTTTATACTGGTTAATCTCGAACAGACCGCTCGAGTGCAAGAAGTGTCGCTCAAGCGACCAGAAAAAAAAGATGTTACCGCTCGAGCATAGAAATCGACGCTCGAGCGAATAATACCAACTCCCAGAAGTTTTGCAGAGCTACAGTGAAAATACTAGGAGCATGAATTCACCGCTCGAGCGATAACTTCACCACTTTAGCGGTCCCTCCTACAAAACACCCAACTGCTAGAAACCACAATTCTACGCTCGAGGGACAAAGTCTTCGCTCGAGCGGCCCGCCTAAACAAGCTGTTACATATTCAAACCCAGTAGCTCTTATATCAAGTTATAATGCCCAAAATAATAACAACAACTCACTTCATAATGTTCAATAGAAAAACATAATATGCAAAATATTAAACTTTAATTTATAGTCATTTACCGTACAAAAGATGACATATGCATGTATACATTCAAAAATCCTAAATCCTGATTCTATAGCATATGCCAGGTATGAGTAAACTGAAAATAAAAGGGAATACCAATAAGTTTATGCCCTTGTGGTTACATCTTTCCATGATAGTGCTTTTTTACATCAAGGTGAATCAAGTCCAAAACAATTAAAAAGCCCGAGACTTACACAAAAGATAATTATAATAAAAAAAAAATAGAAATAAGCCTTCTGCTCCACAGTCCTCCCAAGCTATGTCCTTAGAGGATGCATATCATCAGCACCTAAAAGTTGTTTTCCACATAGGGTAAGCTAAAGCCCAGGAGAGATACTTAAACACAATGTATGAAGCTTAACAAAATCATATGGTGAATGTAATGTAGTGTCATTTTTCCAAAACACTATGCTTTCAACAATGTCATGTCTCAATTATATGTGATTTAATTTAGTAATGTCATGACCACAACCCGCCCCTAAAGGTTTAGGCAGCAATTGGCCTCAAAGACAAAATTTAAAAAATATTTAATTAATATCAGGGCCTGAAACAAAAGCAAAACAAAAGAATATTGTCCATTGAGTTGTGCATACATGATAAACTGAAATACTAAAAACATTTATAATACATATACAGAGGCAAATCTTATATATCTCACACACTACATACAAGACTTCACAAAAGTACAAATCTTAACAAGCTTGACAAAATAAAACTAAAGCCTCTACACAAAGGCACTTCTTGGGTGGCTTGACAAAAGGGCGGACTCCGAGGCAAACTCTAGTATCGATCTTTCAGTTGCTCACCTACATATATATAAGAGAGAGGGGTGAGCTAAAACCCAGTGAGTAATTCCAAAATAAAAAGGTTAATGAATAAAGTCCATAATAATATAAAAACATGTCTTACAATTTCGAAACACAAATCTTCATATCATTTTCAAAACAAGGCATGTAATAACTCTAACCCAACCCTCGTATGAGATTCTAGTATATGCTCAGTCCCTTACTTTGTGCTTTGAAATGCTTACTGTAAAATGTTATGAGGAATTAAGGTTAATTAAGTGAATCCTATGATTATGGATACGTATCTGTTTAATAAGAAAGTATCTGCCACGATTAGAATGTTTGAATCAGAAATTGAGGGCCTTAGAGACTTGATTATCCGAAATTGACTTTATGTTTGAAATCAGCATAATTTTTAAGTAATAATAAGCATTGCTGTAAAATTTCAATTTAGGATGATTAAACTATTGATTTTTGTCCTATTCATTTCTTATATATATGTTCTTTAACCATTTGACTTAAGAATTGCTAGCTCAAAATATCTCCTGAGAGAGGATAGTGAGAATAGAGAGAAAGGAACTAGAAGGGAGCTTCTTCAACATCAAAAATTGGATGATTTAGAGGGAATTTGGGAGGTTTAAGATCACAAGTAAGTATACTCATCCCCTATGACTCCTTCCTTGAATTTGAGTAAGGTTTCTTCACAATTGTGTAACCTAGGGCATGAAATTGAACTTAATATATGATCAATGTTTAACCTGGTTTATATTTTGTCACTTAGATGATGTAGAATTAGGTTGGTTATGCAAAGATAAAAGAACTATCTTTTATTGCTTGACTTTTCATGTAGAACTTATTTAGTTTTACATATGTGATGTTGTATGCAAAAAAGGAATTAAGTTATGTTTTGGGGAGTAAGAATTAAAGAGCTAGTTTATATCTAGATTGAGGTGTGTTGTGATTCATATTCACATGATTTTAGACCATGTTCTAGCAATTAAGGGAGCTATTTTGAGCCTTGTTAATGTTCACCAAAAATGGGACTTTGTTTGAATTTTCGAACTGCTGCTGGATAGGATCGCCGCACGTGCGGGAGTCATGGCCGAACGTGCGGGGAATTGGGAAATTTCTGGGTTTTAGTTCTGCTAAAAAGGCACGTGCGAGACCAACCGCCGCACGTGCGGCCCATACTGCAAAACTTTGTTCGCTCTGCTTTACGTGGTTGGTCCTCTGGTATTTTTGAAATCTGTATTTGATGTGTTTAAGTTATCTGTAAATTCATGCGAAGTGAAATGAGTCAGAAAATGAATTAAGAAGGAAAAAGAATTAATGTATACATTGTGCCTATGTGTAGGTCGTAACTCGGGAGGAGCAAGCACTTCGCTACAGCACTATGAGTAGTAGTACTGTAATCGTATGTTTAGTACCGTTAATGATTTTCATTATTAGCACTCTGCTCTTTGCAAGTAATTACGTTAACGTTATGTTGTTTGGAAATCGGTGAGGATGTTGGAAAGCTCTGTGTACATCAGCATGACTCTAGAACTACAGTTAATAGTTAGCATTAATGTGCTATAACCTGTAAGTTACCTATGGCTCTGCATAAGAATTACATACGAATTATTAATACTGTGCAATTAGTTGACGAGAAGGAATTAAGAATGTAAACCCCGCTTATCGGAAAAATGAGATTCTGAAGGTCCTACCAGAGACTTCTGTAGTCTATATGGTGCAATACACGTCTTATGACGTAGATATCTGCCTAGTATGTTCATCAGAAAAAATAATCGAATAAAACTACAGGTTGCTTTATACGTTAGTGACTGTTCAGAAACTATGAATGATTCAACCTGAGGAAAGAACTGGAAATCAATACCATTATTATGGGACTCACGTTATAAGGTGAATTAGCCTGTCCCTACTGATCGTACTGTAATGATACATGTGACTTCTGTCGATGAGCATTGTTAATGTTCTGATACACATAAGATAATTATGTCAACTTGTAAGAAACCATGGAGTACTTTATGAACACTATTATGGAATTATATTCATATGGACCTGATATTATTCTGTTCTGTTTAATCGTTCTGTTTATGCTATGGCGTGATATGAATTGTTCTGTTTTTAAGACCTACTAATTTCTGGTATGGAACAAAGTGCTACAGTGTGAGACACCTCTTGAGTCCATACATATATGAACTGAGCTTAAAGCCAATCTGTTGGTATTCTGGGCTTAAAGCTGATTTGTTAATGTCTGGGCCTATGGCCGTTCTGTGAAATCTGTGAGGCCTATGGTCATTCTGTGATATCTGGGCCTATGGCCAATCTGTAAGCTCTGTTAGGCCTATGGCCATTCAGTATAATCTGTTATGGTATGAAACAAAGTGCTGTACAGAACTAAGTGCTACAGTGTAAGTCACCTCTAGAATCCGTGCGAGACACCTCTTGAGTTCATACATGCAAGACTGGGCTAAATGCCACTCTGTTTAAGGGCTTAACACCACTTTGTTTAAGGGCCCAATGCCACTCTGTTCAAGGGCTTAAAGCCATTCTGTTTGAAGACTGGGCCCAAGGCCGTTCTGGAAACAACTACAGGATAAGATTAACTACATGTATTTTGCAATATACACGCATTATTATGCATTGTAATTCAAGTTGTTCATTGAATTATTAAAGTACTATTATTCACTGAGATTGTCTCACTCCGTATTTTGTCTGATTCTGTAGGTAGCAAATCTGGAGGTTAGCCTTAAACCTCGATGCTCGTCCCTCTCTTGTCAACCTCTGTGTGTCCAGGCATTTGGATGAAGCCTGTCCATTTTTGTGGAGTTTTGTTAAGCTTTTGATTTGTACGCTAATTGTCTATATTATGTTTCCAATGTTTTTTATTATACGCTCAAGCAAGGGGCGGTGTTTGTATATGTGTATGTAAATATTCACCATCTAATGCACTGTTTGTGATCCTAGCATGATAGTGGTCGCTCAATGGATGCAGTTTCTTTTTATTTTATGTTATTTTATTATATGTAATGCTTCCGTTCAGGCCCCATATCTTATGTACATCGAGTTAAGTGTCTGTTTCTGAAGTGGTCATGCCCAAACTTTTAGGGGCGGGTTTAGGGCGTGACAAGTGGTATCAGAGCACGAGTTGCTATCTCACACACGAATCCATTGAGCCTTAGGATGTCTAGAAAAGACTTAGGCATCATGCATGACATCCTTAGTGCATATGAAAAAGTCTGATGGCAACGATACTTGTGTGTGTGATATCCGCTAACCACGATGGTTACTATCCATGTTTATTGTATATTCTTTGTATATATTGTGATTGATTGCTATGCAGAGCATAGTGAGAATAAAGATAGAAGATCCGAAGGACTCTACCTCCGCATGATTAGACAGAAAGGAAACAGAGATTGTACGATATAAATGGGAACTATTGCTTCTGTTTATCTTATGTAGATTGGTGAACAATGCAAGACATGCAGAAGAGATTAAATCAAACAGCATTGCTCCGCGGAAGCGTGATGAGGGTTCAAACTAATCAGTAAGACAATTTATATGCAACTAGTTAGATGAAATGTGTGTTAACGGTTGATAGTCACCTGTCGGAAATGATGACAATATAGTTACGTTTCCTAGTGTCAGATTAGGGGAATCGATTAAACTCTAACTATTGAATATTGTTAAGATGTGTTGACTAAGTGAAATGATATGTGAAATGCTCCAACTTTATAACATAGCCATGTCTTCCATGCCATAGCAATGTTTCGATCTGAGATTTGAGAAGTTACTGTGTTTAGATATTTTGCTAAGCCGTGTTTTGCATAGTGATTTGAATTGTGTTGAGTATGACTGGTGGTGAGAAGAAGTTATGCTTATAGTGATCCCTCTTAGAGTTGTGTACGAAGTTAATTGAATGTGATTTTGTTTCCCATTGGTTGTTTAAACGGAGCTGTGCTTGGAAGTTGATTATTGACCTTGAAACAGCATATAATTAATGTGATTTCTTGAACTAAGGAAATTATTGACGACTTCTGATGAGGAACCGAGGGAATTATTGATGGTGTTTGATGAGTTTTATTTATGTGTAATCATGATTTGTTTGCGAAATCTATGGTCTGGGATCTGTAATCTGAAATTTGTAATCCGCAATCTGTAATCTGTTTTGTTTATGTGTAGCTTGTAATCTGCAATAAGAATTTCTTGCAAGAAATGGTTGAATGGCATGAAGAACCCCACCTAGACTACGTGTCTACCTATATGACACCCGTACAAAGATAGACAGTTATTGAATACTTCGATATCAAACTAAAGGATTGATCAACTGTAAATCACCGTAAGGATTGAAATCCTGTTTCTGTATATTAATGACTTAAGATTGAGAAATTATTTCTGTGATATACTTCTGTATAGATATGCAAATGTTAGAGATTGCAATTGTTAACTTAATCCTTATCCTATATTTTTGGAGTGTATAATGTAAACTGTTATGCTCGACACTGTGAACTTTGAAAAAAAAAAAAGAATGGACATGGGAAGGGAATATTCTATATTGATGGTGAGTTAACGACATGTATTGGACATTTGCCACCTCCGGTATGCTTATACAGATTTGTATAATATGCGTGACGTGATTCCAAAATTGATTTACTATCTTATTGGACCGATCTGACTAAGAATTCTACCTCTGATATTAGGTGGTCGAATTATTTTGTCTCTGACTATTGAATTTCTAGACATTATGGGATCTGGATGGATGTGATTACTGTATACTTATAGAAATCTATGACCCTATGAACGGACCTAATAGAACTTGTGTACGAGGAGTAACTGGATACTTTGTTTGTCTTAGATGACTGAGCCGGATAACTAGTCTGTGATTCTCGTAAGGCTAGTTGCTAGGCCACGATAAAAATAAATTGTGGATACAAAACGATATGGTCGATCTTGTGCCCTATAGTTGGAAAAAAAAAACGAATCAGATTATCTTTCTACGTAGCGAAAGGAAATGCTTATCAAGGGAAGATGTTACACCTTATGATTATGACTGATTAGTGAAGCATGATATTGAATTTGATTTCTAGCTTTGTTTTTGCATGGCTCCCTTTGCGTAAAGTAATGGTTGTTATAGATGTATTTATTATTCAGATTTGAACTTATGACGGTATGACCAAGTGTGTACAATGGTATGTTTGTATGAATTTACAAATTGTATGTTATTTGCTTTGGTATTACCGTAACTATTTGATTGGAAATATGATTCTTTTTGTAATACTGTATTTAAAAGTAATGCTACGAGAAATCGATGATGTGTATCTGTTATACTGACCTTTTCAAGAACTATTACATATTATTTTGAACCAATATAATGGTATAATTTTAATATGCTTTCAGAAATAGGGGAACTCTATGAACAAATTGTGAAGCTAATGGCTACGTGCGTAAACAACTTAATTGTGACTGTCGAGACAAAATATACCTTGTTAAATAGGCAGAACTTTATTGATGGGCTCTAGTGTTTGATTTCATTATGCATAATATGGTTTGAATCTACCTACATAACGAATTTCTTTTGAAAAATACATATAACCTTAAGTGATGATTTACTTTTGAGTGAAATGTAGTACCTGATTTACCCAAGGAATTACTTAACTGGGCAAGTTTGAGGGACCAAACTTATTTAAGGGGGGGAGAGTGTAATAACCCGAACCCGACCCTCGTATGAGATTCTGATATATGCTCAGTCCCTTACTCAATGCTTTCAAATGCATACTGTAAAATGTTATGAGAAATTAAGGTTAATTAAGTGAATCCTATGATTATGGATACGTATCTGTTTAGTAAGAAAGTATATGTCATGATTAGAATGTTTGAATCAGAAATTGAGGGCCTTAGAGACTTGATAATCCGAAATTGACTTTATATTTGAAATCAGCATAATTTTTAAGTAACAATAAGCATTGTTATAAAATTTCAATTTAGGATGATTAAACGATTGATTTTTGTCCTATTCATTTCTTATATATATGTTCTTTAACCATTTGACTTAAGAATTGCTAGCTCAAAATATCTCCTGAGAGAGGATAGTGAGAATAGAGAGAAATGAACTAGAAGCGAGCTTCTTCAACATCAAAAATTGGATGATTTAGAGGGAATTTGGGAGGTTTAAGATCACAAGTAAGTTTACTCATCCCCTATGACTCCTTCCTTGAATTTGAGTAAGGTTTCTTCACAATTGTGTAACCTAGGGCATGAAATTGAACTTAATATATGATCAATGTTTAACCTGGTTTATATTTTGTCACTTAGATGATGTAGAATTAGGTTGGTTATGCAAAGATAAAAGAACTATCTTTTATTGCTTGACTTTTCATGTAGAACTTATTTAGTTTTACATATGTGATGTTGTATGCAAAAAAGGAATTAAGTTATGTTTTGGGGAGTAAGAATTAAAGAGCTAGTTTATATCTAGATTGAGGTGTGTTGTGATTCATATTCACATGATTTTAGACCATGTTCTAGCAATTAAGGGAGCTATTTTGAGCCTTGTTAATGTTCACCAAAATTGGGACTTTGTTTGAATTTTCGAACTGCTGCTAGACAAGATTGCCGCACGTGCGGGGGAATTGGGAAATTTCTGGGTTTGGTTCTGCTAAAAAGGCACGTACGGGCTTCACCGCCGCACGTGCGGGACCAACCGCCGCACGTGCGGGGCTCACAGTCTCACGTGTAGCCCATGCTACAAAACTTTGTTCGCTCTGTTTTATGTGCTTGGTCCTCTAATATTTTTGAAATCTGTATTTGATGTTTTTATGTTATCTGTAAATTCATGTGAAGTGAAATGAGTCAGAAAATGAATTAAGAAGGAAAAAGAATTAATGTATAAGTTGTGCCTGTGTGTAGGTCGTAACCCGGGAGGAGCAAGCACTTCGCTACAGCACTGTGAGTAGTAGTACTGTAATCGTACGTTTAGTACCGTTAATGATTTTCATTATTAACACTCTGCTCTTTGCAAGTAATTACGTTAACGTTATACTGTTCGGGAATCGGTGAGGATGTTAGAAAGCTCTATGTACATCGGCATGACTTTGGAACTATGGTTAATAGTTAGCATTAATGGGCTATTACCTGTAAGTTACCTATGGCTCTGCATAAGAATTACATACGAATTATTAATACTGTGCAATTAGTTGACGAGAAGGAATTAAGAATGTAAACCCCGCTTATCGGAAAAATGAGATTCTGAAGGTCCTACCAGAGACTTCTGTAGTCTATATGGTGCAATACACGTCTTATGACGTAGATATCTGCCTAGTATGTTCATCAGAAAAAATAATCGAATAAAACTACAGGTTGCTTTATACGTTAGTGACTGTTCAGAAACTATGAATGATTCAACCTGAGGAAAGAACTGGAAATCAATACCATTATTATGGGACTCACGTTATAAGGTGAATTAGCCTGTCCCTACTGATCGTACTGTAATGATACATGTGACTTCTGTCGATGAGCATTGTTAATGTTCTGATACACATAAGATAATTATGTCAACTTGTAAGAAACCATGGAGTACTTTATGAACACTATTATGGAATTCTATTCATATGGACCTGAGATTATTTTGTTCTGTTTAATCGTTCTATTTATGCCATGGCGTGATTTGAATTGTTCTGTTTTTAAGACCTATTAATTTCTGGTATGGAACAAAGTGCTGCAGTGCGAGACACCTCTTGAGTCCATACATATATGAATTGAGCTTAAAGCCAATTTGTTGGTATTCTGGGCTTAAAGTTGATTTGTTAATGTCTGGGCCTATGGCCGTTCTGTGAAATCTGTGAGGCCTATGGCCAATCCGTAAGCTCTGTTAGGCCTATGGCCATTCGGTATAATCTGTTATGGTATGAAACAAAGTGTTGTACGGAACTAAGTGCTACAGTGTGAGTCACCTCTAGAATCCGTGCAAGACACCTCTTGAGTTCATACATGCAAGACTGGGCATAATGCCACTCTGTTTAAGGGCTTAACGCCACTCTGTTTAAGGGCTCAATGCGACTCTATTCAAGGGCTTAAAGCCATTCTGTTTGAAGACTGGGCCCAAGGCCGTTCTAAAAACAACTACAGGATAAGATTAACTACATGTATTTTTCAATATACACGCATTGTTATGCATTGTAATTCAAGTTGTTCATTGAATTATTAAAGTACTATTATTCACTGAGATTGTCTCACTCCGTATTTTGTCTGATTCTATAGGTAGCAAATCTGGAGGTCAGCCTTAAACCTTGTTGCTCGTCCCTTTCTTGTCAACCTCTGTGTGTCCAGGCATTTGGATGAAGCCTGTCCATTTTTGTGGAGTTTTGTTAAGCTTTTGATTTGTACGCTAATTGTCTATATTATGTTTCCAATGTTTTTTATTATACGCTCAAGCAAGGGGCGGTGTTTGTATATGTGTATGTAAATATTCACCATCTAATGCACTGTTTGTGATCCTAGCATGATAGTGGTCGCTCAATGGATGCAGTTTCTTTTTATTTTATGTTATTTTATTATATGTAATGCTTCCGTTCAGGCCCCATATCTTATGTACATCGAGTTAAGTGTCTGTTTCTGAAGTGGTCATGCCCAAAATTTTAGGGGCGGGTTTGGGGCGTGACAAGGCATTTTCCATCTTTATATCATTTTCAAAACAAAGCATTTGCCATATTTTGTATTTCCAAATATCATATAACATCATTTTCAGAGCGAACATTTATCATATCGGAATTCATACATTTTGAGATGGCTCATATATCAAAATCAAATAGTGCATTTTCCATATCGAATTTCAATTTCAAAGCATTATACGTGGTGAAGGCGCCCGAAGGCCAAAATCAAAAGGACTATAAAGGTCTAACAGAGGGACTTCCATCTAACATCAGAGATCCTTGTAATTCCATTAAATGAAGGGCCTTGGTATTGTTTCCCCCAGGCAATGGCCTATTAATGAAGGGCCATGGTATTGTTTCCCTCTGGTACCCTCAGGTGAGGGCCTATTGACGGAGGGCCATGGTATTGTTTCCCCCAAACGAGGGCATATTAATGGATGCCATGTATACATTTCAAAAAGGGACATTCATTTATTCATATAAAATAGCATTTCATAACCATGGTTCATATAACAATTTTCAAAATATATTTCGAGCATATCGTTACAGAGATACTACTCGTAGTGGGCGTGACTCGAATGTAACTCCTTGAATGTCCAACCTTCACAAAGCACATAAACAAACACGTTGAAACACAATATTACTCTCTTGAGCAAATTCTACTTCTCTTATTCTTTCTTCCTAAATAAACCAAAGCCTTACTTTACTTCATTTTTCTTAATCAATGACTTATTCTTTAACCAATTAATTTATGTTGATTCCTAGCTTATTAGTCCTTAATGAATCATAATTCATGCCTAGGATTGTTTAGGAAGAGATGAGGATGAAAATTTGTGACGCTCCACAAATCAGGAACATCAGATAATATATTAACAAATAAATAGAGGGTTTATCTAAGGTTACAAGAGTAGGAAACGTCACTAATGAGTCCTTTGGCTAATAACCAAGCAAGATCCCAAGAAGGTCGGAGGAGTCAATGTAGCCTCCCTTCTAAGTCCAACCGCCTTGGATAGCAAAGCTACCTTTTCGACAAATCTTGACAAGGTATTAACACAAGGCCTACATGAGTTGACGGAGTATGAGGATAGGTTACAATTGATATATATAATAATTACAAAATCATGTCTTAAATACAATAAGCGATTAATCACTTACAATCTCAAAACGTGTTTACAAAACTAGTTCCTAACTCTCATAGGATAGTCATACGTCTTCAAATACTTCAACTTTGCCTTTAATCGATCTAATAGTCTTCAATACCTGTCATGAAAAGCCACCCATCCCTTTTTCCTAATCCAATACGCCATCATAATTATAACAAGCAAGTAATGAAGCATGATAATCATTCAATAGTAAATAATTACAAGGTTAGACATTAGTATTCCAAAAATCCCTCAAAGAGATTTCCTCCTCCCAACCATAAGAATTGGACACCGAACTATTCGCAACTCCCCCTTTTGCGGCTTTGCAGACCTTACCATGAATGGCTGCAATGGTTACGTACTGCGCAGTGCCATTGGTTGACCTCAAAAGGGACAGTGAAAATAAAGGGATTTTATCATCCCGAAGCCAACCTTGTCTCACCCAATCAAATCATCGCAAGAGTCCGAATATGTTCGTTCCATTCTAGGGTTTATGTGATAACTGCTTGCGCAAGACTTAACCTACAATTACGGAGCACATCCCATCAATCCATACATAACACATATCATCTCTTCATTATTCAAGTGATCGGTAACCTAATACCAACCCAATTAAGGTTACCGTTGAGTTAGATGTCTTAAATCAAAGTTAGAACAACTTAGCAAGATAGTAATATCCCCATAAGCATGAGCATCATCAAATGAAGAAGATAAGGAACATAACCATAACGCATGCAATATCATACCAAAACATGATCATATACTAATAAGCATATTCATGAAGTCAAGAGCTTAGAATACCAATGCAAAACTAGATTTCCAGATTCAAAACCATTTAAAGATTAAAATCAAAAGAACGCTTTCGGATTTTTTCAGAGCTTGGCCTTCCTCTAGTTTGTAGAGAATTTTATCTAGTCTTTAGAACATGTTTCAGAAATGTAATAGCTTTTCTATATTTTTAGTTATTTAAGAAAAACTCCAGCGATGTCCAGATTCGTTGACCATTACGAAAATTGGATTTTCTTTCAAACCGTTCACTCTTTTCAATGAAACCAATTTTCCTTGAAAGCTAACTATTTAAGAAAGTTTTTGACATAAAACTAAGTCCAATAGATTTTTTTACATTTTTCTAAAATTTTCAATAGTTGGCTATAAAACTGGTTTTTCATGCATAATACTCAAAATAAGAAGATCGATGAGAAAAGAGGCCAACTAAGGGAAATTTTTCACTTCTTTTGTGATGAAAGCATACAAAATAATGTATCAATAACTCAGTTTTTTGAGTGATGGTACGCCTTTTGAAATAATGTGAGATATGGAAAGAAACAAAGGTAGTTTTGCATCTATTAAGAGGAAATATGAATAGAAGAAAGATCAAAGCCCAAATCATCAGCTTTGAACAAATGAACACCATTAAAACACATCTAAAAATAGGATTTTACATCTCTAAGAATATGTATTTGAAAAAAGAAAATAGAAGGAGAGATGGTGATGTGGCTTTCTTGTTGCCTAGTTGAAGAGTTTTCACAAAGGTTCTTCTCTTTTTTTCTCCTCTACCACCAAAGCTCACTCTCTTGCCCTCTCTTTCCTCTCAGCTGGATATGTAAGTGTGTGAGAGCGTTTTGTGCTCAAAAGTGTAGAGAGGATTGGTGTATTTATAGCAAAATTGGTGCAAAATGTCTAAAATACCCATTGGTTGGAAATTGATTGGATATTTAACCAAATAGCTATATTTTTAGCCTTGAATTGTATGGAAGTATGGTTGCCATCAATTCTAGTAACTAAATTATTTTTCTTTTTGAGATTTATTAACATGTCAAGAGCCTTATTAATTTGTATAGGAGGCCTTTCATATGTTATGGGAAAATGGGTTTTTGTCTGTATATATAATATGTATTCTATAAATTGGCATTCAAGCCCATGAATAAAGCAATGTAAATTCTCCATCTTTGTGCTTCCAACTTCTCTAACTTCTCTATCATAATTCCATACTCCATAACTCCATCATAATAAAAATAGTAAAAAGCTCCTTTTCTTTTTGTTGCTTTAAGTTGTATCAGAGCTTTGTGAAGAGCTTTTGAAAGCAAGATTAAGCTATGTAAGTATTTCTCTGTACGTCTAAATAGGTGATATATATAAGTGTGTATGGTGTGCTTTATGTTAAAAAAAAAAAAATCAAAGTTTTTAATTGTGTATCCTTTGTATTTTATATCTTCATAATTATTTGTTTCATTTATAGTTGTTGTAAAACCTATATGCTTAGTGTATGTCAAAGCCTATATACTCATTAAGATCTTTTAACTATTGGCCATAATCAAGTCTTTAAGATCATAAAGAGAGGTTTTAGGCACCGGATAAATACACTAGGAGGGTCTTAGGTACCAACAATAATCTATAATGGCAATTAACCGTGAAGATATAATATGCTTTGGAAATACAAAAAATAATGTTAATAATAAATATGACTATAGTTTGCATATTACTAAAGAGTCTGCAAATATAAATAGTGTGTATTCTAGTTTAAATAATATTACTGATATTATGTGCTCTTGGTTTTCTAAATCAGATAAAAATCAAAATTATCTAGAAACCAAAGTTGAGTCTATAGAATCTAAAATAGACAATTTGGGTTCTATAATAAATATTGACTTAAATAAAGATGCAAAAAACCAAATAAACAATTTGGTGACAAAATTAGAAACTATATCCTTCATAAACAATGATGGAATGAATAGTCCAGGAGATAGTTACATTCCTAGGCTATTTTATGGTACAGAAGATATTATGGTACAAATAATATTCTACCATCTGTAACCATGAATGGTAATTTTGCTGAGCCATGGATGTTGGACGCTGCTTGTGAAACATATATTAGACTGTCTACCAAATATTCTGTCAAATAAAGTTTTTGGATATTTTCCAATCGCTCTCTCCGGTGATCTTCATCTAAATAATCATCTTCAAATTCAAAATCTTCAGTTTCTTTAAGATACCAAATCTAGTATGGTTGGAAAAAAATGTTCTCGTTCTAGCCAACCAACAGTGCTGGAGATCCAGAAAGTAAAATATTTGCTCCATCGAAAGCCTTTTACTATCCATGAGAGCATTGCTTTGATGATCATTGGATAATCTATCCATTGGATTGGATCTAAAATTTAGAAAATAACTTGATTAGTTATTCCCAATCTATATCCTCAAAAAATCACATGTCATGGTTTGCCATGATGGTTATTTTGGGAATTCCATCTTTCAAATTTTATTTATCATAAAATCATTCTAAGATTTGTCTAATCTTATCATGATGATCTTCAACTCGATTTTTGATTAACATAAAAATTTCTTTTGGAAGCAAAGTTCTTGCTTTTTCAAAAAGACAAAGTCTTTTATTTGTTCAAAAACTGGATCAGAAAACTCATCTGATATGAGGTATGATAGCTGAAGAAAATTGTTTATTTTTTTAAAATTAAAATCTTCATTCCAATTCATTTGTTTAAGGATATTGAAACAAAAAATTTGCAAATCTTTTAATTTAGTTGTTTGCTCAGGTAATTTGTTGGCCCGAACTCCCATGTGTTTTTGAAATTTCACTTTGTTGTCTACAATGTGAGTTTTCCAAACTCCATTGAGTTCTGTATAAATTTCTCTGGATATACCAGGGTTGAAAAAATCTTTTATCTCAGATTCATCTGGTTTAGATGTCTGAATATTAGTTGGAACTGGGTTAGTTCTCATTTGATTCCTTTGATAAATAGGCATAGTTGGTGCACTGTAAAAAGCTTTTTTAGCTTTGGTCATGCTATCATATGATTTATGACTAGTGTAGACACCCCATTTTTGACCGTCCTCAAGACTTGGACGTCATTGTTTGAACACTCAATGATCATCCATGCTCGTGTTCATTTTGAGTTTTTGAAAGTCTCGACTGCGCGCCTTGCCTTGGAGCCTCTCAACTTGTATGTTTTGTGTTTGGTTGCGGACCAAGGACTTGTGGTTTTGTTTCTGAGGGAAGAGAGTGGCTTGTTGGCCATCCCTACAACCCATCAGCTAGGCCTTGTGCCTATCGGCCTCTCCTTCTTACTATCAGCCATAAGTGTTGGCCGATCGACACTCTTTTTGGTCGATCGGCCTTTTTTTTGGCCGAGACACCTTTTTCTGCTTTTGTAGATATTTTTCTTCTAACTGGTGCCAGCTGTTGGTCACTTGGTGTATCCTCCATACACATGTATGGATGGATTTTAACAAGCTCCAAGCTTGTTCAACAAGCTTGGGACTTGATTTTCTATAAGAAGGGAGGCCCCTCTCCCTTTCCAGAGGTTCTGAAATTTGATATACAAGATATATATCACTCTCTCTATATATTTCTTCCTATCTCTCTATCTTTGTGCTTGTCTGTGCTTAAAAGGGTAATTTCTTCACACTTTTGCACTAAAGCACCTAATGAAACACCATACTCTTGTTGCTAAGGTACTTGAGGGTTTTGTTTGAACTCAAAGTTTGGTTTTTAGCTCAGAAAGTTGCTGGAGTTACCTCTTTGAAGTTGTTCTACAAGGGTGAGTCACTAACCCTATTTTAAGCTTTGTGTTCATTGCTTACTTAGCCTTATTTGCATGCTTATTTTGGCTTAACTCTCAACTGTAAAAAGCTTCATTTTCATGTGTTTGGAATGATTGTTTAAGTTCTTGTTGGTGTTGGGGGTAGTCTACCCACATTTGTGCCTTGTTTTGCCTTGTTTTGGGCCACCTCTTTTGGCTTTTGTTTTAGTCTTTGCATGACCTTTCTACCACTGAATTCCAGAGGAATTTCAGTGCTGGAAAGTATATTTTGAGGTCTTAAATAGGAGAGGGCCATCCCCTCTCCTTGTGTCTTGTATGCTTGTATAGATGGCTCAACAAAGTGGCACGTTTGTCAAGCTTGTTTTAGCTCCATCTTAGCATTTATTAGGCATTATTTTAGCATGGTATACCACTATTTTGACTTGGTTTTGTCACCCCATGCATGCTATTTACACTTGTAGTGTAATCCTTACAAACTAGCTTTGTGTGCTTCATGAAGGAGCATGTCTTTCTAGCATGTTTTGGCTCCATCTCAGCTTGTTTTTGGTGTTGTTTTAGCATGCCATAACTCTTTTTTCGGTTGGTTTGATAGCCCCTTGCATGCTCCATGCACTTGTAGTGCATTTCCATTTACTAGCCGAATGTGTATCATGCTTTTGATCATCATTCTAGCATGCTTTAGGCTCAACTCTAAGAAGCTTTTGTTCATGTCTTAGCATGCTCTAGCTCTGATTTGTGTTGTTTTGGTCATGCATGCCATGCTTTGTATAGCCATAGTGCATTTTAACTCACTAGCCTTGAGTTTCCAAGACACTAGCATGCATTGCTTGGACTATTTACATGATTTGGCATCATTTGTTATGTGATTTTAGTGCATGTAGTGTGGTCATACACTCACATCTTTCACTCTTTCTATGCTTTGGAAGGTTCATGCTTTATGCCTTAAACATGAGTCATTGTGTATGCCTTCATGCCTAAGCTTGTGAGCTATTATTTCAGTATGTTTTTGGAGTTATTTTGCCATGATATAACTCTAATTTTTGTTGGCAAAGCCATCTCATGCTTGGTCTTGGTAGGCGTAGTATAATCCTCCCTTTTCGCCTTGCATATTTCATGCTTCATGCTCACCATGCTAGCTTATTTTGGCTTCCTTCCATACATGTTTTAGTCTCATTTTGACATGTTCTAGGACTTTCTTGGGTTGCCTTGGCCATATGCTTCATGTTTTGCATAGCTATAGTGCAAGTGCCTACGCTAGCTTCAAGCTTTGAGCCTTCTGGCATGCCATGCTTTTGTTGATTGAATGATTTGGCATCATTTCATACCTAATTTTGGAGCATATAGTGTGGCTCTATTCTTACATTTGTCACTCCTTGAGCACTTTTGAGAGTTGTGCTCTTAGGCCTAGTTGATGGGCCAATGCATGTGCATGCATTTTCATGCTTTTCATGCCATCATTTCAACAGTATTGGCCACTGTTTTGGGCATGATTAAGGTCTGTCCATATTCGGTCTAAGTCCATTGGGCATGTGGTTTGAATGTTGTTCGTATGGTTGGGTTGCATTCAATAGGGTTTGAATGCCATTAGCTTTGATAAATTGCTCATGTTGCATTGCATATTGTTGCATTGCATGTTGTTTGCATTGTTGTTTGCTTGCAAGCATTGCATTGTATTTGACATACTTGTGTTGCATTGTGTTTGGATAGAGTGTTAGTCCAAACACGAGAAACAAGGGACATTTCATACTTGAAGTGATGAAACGTGCCTCAATTCTCAGTCGCCGACCCTCTTGATCGTGCATGATAGAGGTTAAGGCGTTTATGTGTTTTTGTGCATTCATTTGCCATTGACTTGTGCAACTCGGCCTCTTTGGCCATCATGCATTGAGATGCGTGATTGATGGCTCGAGAGTCGAGCACTACACTCCTTTGAGCTTTGAACATGATAAGGAATGTGGTTGCACACATATTTTCTTGCAAATACATTGTCATGCCTCTGTTAGTGCTCTGTTGCAACAAAAGGAGGAATTTGCAGGAACAGGGGACGATCGACCACTTAGGCTGCCGATCGACTATCAAAATTGACCGATAGCCATAAAAATTGGCCGATGACTACTACACTTGGCCGATGGCCATTCCTCTTGGTCGACCACCCCTCAGATTGTTCCTGAGGTGGGTCAGAAGCACTATGGAAAGTTGGCACAATTTTCAGAGATACAGAAGTGTGCAAACAGAGGCAACACGAGGCACGGTAGTGGATTTCCAAGCGAGGTCGACCGAGCATTCATCTCTTCATCGCCCGCGAGGCCATTTCAGTATTCATGATTAGTTCGTGTAATTTAATCATTTGATTTGTTGCGTAATATCTCAACTAGCTTAGTGTAGCTATTTGTTTCAATTTGTGTTGTGTAATAATTAGTTTAATTAGCTTAGATCAGCTAGTTAGATTATTATTCCGACCCTCCGTCGAGAGGGCGAATTTTGTAATAAGTGTGCGTGTGTGCGATGCATGTCTTCCAACCCCATTTCTTTCTCCTTTTTACTTAACCGCTTTTGATGGTTAGTTTAGGGCATGTTTCAATTAGCATACTTATGCTTTGCATGTTTGCATCCATTCATTTATCTTGCATGCACCGGGCTCGGCGCATCATACAAACTGCATTGTATTTCAATTCCAAATTGAATACATGTTATCAAGTTGCATTCACATGACATCTTAGAGTAGCCGAGCCTATTTTAGTTGCATTTTTGCATGTGTGCATTAGCCATCTTAACATGAACTAGGAACATGCATGATTTCTAACTAGTTCTCTGTTTTGGCTCGGAGTACACTGTGAGTGTATACACTTTAGCATACTGCATGAGATGTGTATGTTTCCATGTAAGCATGCTTGTCATGAGGCTAACTGCTTAAGTGATTAATTGCTTGAATGTCTGTGGGTGAAGGTCGGATTGCTTGAATTGGAACAATTCATCAAAATCATGTTGGTTTAAGCCCACTTGAGGGTGGCAAAATCTATGACTTAGTCTACTTGCGAGTAGCAAACTTTAAATCATTTTCACAAACGAACATGAAATGTTTTATTCTAACTTAGGCAATCTAGTCTATGCTTGTATGGTGTGCGCATCACATAGTAATTCTAGGTTAATAACCGGAATAAGAACGCATGTGTTTTCAAAAACAAAATATCATGTTAGTAAAGCCGATCTTTGATCGGGCGAGCAGGGGTGCTCATTGCATGACCTTCCCCTCTCGTACCCAAGTTCCCGAGCCAAGGCAACTTTGGTGATGACGGACACGTGGCCTTAGGCACGAGTCAGGGTTTCCTAAATTTCCAAAAAAAAAAACATTTAGGTGGCGACTCTGTATCTGGCAAAGTAGTCCATGTTTGGCACTTCTTTATTAAAATCGATCTTCCAAAATGATTTGCTGGATTTGAACTCTTTGGTGATTTATCGGTCTCACATTGCACTTTGTGAGATTAGATTCAGAACCGTAACACGAGTCCGAATTGTAGTAGCTAAGAACAAACGATTCGCGCCCTTGCGCGCAGAGTCGAGAGTTCTCAGGCAGTTTACAACTGGCTCCTGGAAATTTGCAAACTTGCTGATTGGCTTCATTCCAGTCTGTGTAATTTCCAGGTTGTTTTCTTGAGAATACAACATAAACTCTTTCTTGTCTGGGGATTTCTTTTTTAGCAATTGTCACACAATCTCCTTGAGCGGGTTGTGTACCCTTATCCATTGTTTTCCTCTTGGTCTAGAGGTCTTCTGCAAAAATTAAAATTACTTGTTTAGTAATTTAATTTTTTGAAACAATTCCTACTAAGAAAATCTGCAAGAAAATTGTTAGTACCTTTAAGATGTTCTACCTCAAAAGTATATTCAGAAATTTTATTATACCAGGCTAATCTTCTTCCTTGTTCAATAGGTTTTTTATTGATCAAGAAATCTCTTACTGCCTTATTATCAGTGCGGACAATAAAATTTTCTGGGGCAAAATAAATCTGAAAACTCTTTATTGCCAATTTTATTGCAAGTAATTCTTTTTCAAAAATAATATATTTCTGTTCATTTGGTTTAAATGTTCCAGAATTATATCCACAAATTAATTCTTCTTTTTGTAATTTTATGGGTATTGGATTTTTTCTTGGTCTAATCTCATTTTTTGATAAAGGTATCTCTTTATCATGCCATAAATTGCTGGGTATAGCTTTAAGAACACATCCCCAGCATGCTTTTGAAGCATCTATTTTTAGAATTAATTTATCACCTGTTTTAGGAAGATAAACATCTGGTAAAGTTTTAACATTTTCGTTAATTTGTTTAATTAAAATAACATCTTCTGGTGTTCATTCAAAAATAACATTTTTCCTTAATTTGGTTAACCAATGAATTTCAATTTTTGAAAGATTTTTGATAAAATTTCGTCCATAATTTAAAATGCCTAATAAACTCTGTAATTGTGTTATATTTTCAAGAATATCAGGAAAATCTCGTACTTTGGACAAAATATGCTCTTGTAATTTTAAACCTTTCTGATCTAAAATTATTTCCAAAAATTCAATTGATTCTTTTTCTAGTTCAATCTTTTTTGGAGACAAAATAATTTCATGTTTTTGGAATTTTTCACAAAGTAATTTTAAATGTTTCTTATGCTCCTCCTTGGTTTTAGAGAAGATAAGTATATCATCAATATAAACTGCACAACAATCTTTAAGGTCTTTAAAAATTGTATCTATCCACCGTTGAAATACTTGTGGTGCAACATTTAATCCAAAAGGCATAACAATCCAGTGGTAATGTCCTCTAGGTATACTGAAAGCTGTCAATTTTTTTGACTCTTCAGTCAATTAAATTTGCCAAAATCCACTCTTACAATCAAATTTACTAAAGATTTTTGATCATTTGGTTAAGTTAATCAAAATATCTTTTCGTGGAATAAAATATCCATCAAATTCTAAATTTTCATTTAGCTGTTTATAGTTGACTACCATTCGGGCTTTTCCTCTTTTAATTTCAGCATGGTTTGTTACCATAAAAGCTGGGCTAGAGTGAGGGCTTCTAGTTTCTTCAATTAACTTTTTGTCTAAAAGTTCCTAGAGTTGAATATCAAATTCATCAATATCTTGTCTAGTATAGATTATTGGTCTTACTCTAATGATAACATTAGGGTCTTTTAATTTTAAACTACAACAACGTGGACTACGTTGCCATAGTTTTAATGGATGTTCACTGAAATTTTCTTCTAAAATTTTATAAATCCAGTGTGATTCATCAATGGTTTTGATGATGGGAGTTAAATCACCACGCGGCACGGGTCGCAAACTCTTTATCACAAATATATTTATGTTGTTCTAACAAGGGAATATGAATTAAAACATTGTTTATGCTTAATGAAATAGTTTTCTCCTATGTTTGCATTGGAAGCTATTAATATATAAAATTATTGCCAAGAAAGATGAAATTTTATCAAAAATCTTTCAAAAATAGAAATTCTTTGGTTAATCAAATTACAGAAAAATGTTATTTTTGAATGGACAACAGAAGATGTTACTTTAATTAAACAAATTAAAGAAAATATTAAAACTTTACTAGATGTTTATCTTCCTAAAACAGGTGATAAATTAATTCTAGAAACAAATGCCTCAGAAGCATGCTGGGGATGTGTTCTTAAAGTTATACCCAGTAATTTATGGCATGATAAAAAGATACCTTTATCAGAAAATGGGATTAGACTAAGAAAAAATCAAATACCCATAAAATTACAAAAACAAGAATTAATTTGTGGATATAATTCTAGAACATTTAAACCAAATGAACAGAAATATATTATTTTCGAAAAAGAATTACTTGCAATAAAATTGGCAATAAAGAGTTTTCATATTTATTTAGTCCTAGAAAATTTTATTGTGCGCACTGATAATAAGGCAGGAAGAGATTCCTTGATCAATAAAAAACCTATTGAACAAGGAAGAAGATTAGCCCAGTATAATAAAATTTCTGAATATACTTTTGAGGAAGAACATCTTAAAGGTACTAACAATTTTCTTGCAGATTTTCTTAGTAGGAATTGTTTCAAAAAATTAAATTAGTAAACAAGTAATTTTAATTTTTGCAGAAGACCTCTAGACCAAGAGGAAAACAATCGATAAGGGTAAACAACCCGCTCAAGGAGATTGGGTGACAATTACTAAAAAAGCAATCCCCAAACAAGAAAGAGTTTATGTTGTATTCTCAGGAAAACAACTTGGAATTTACACAGACTGGAATGAAGCCAATCAGCAAGTTTGCGGATTTCCAGGAGCCAGTCATAAATCATATGATAGCATGACCAAAGCTAAAAAATCTTTTTACAGTGCACCAGCTATGCCTATTTATCAAAGGAATCAAATGAGAACTAACCCAGTTCCAACTAATATTCAGACATCTAAACCAGATGAATCTAAGATAAAAGATTTTTTCAACCCTGGTATATCCAGAGAAATTTATACAGAACTCAATGGCGTTTGGAAAACTCACATTGTAGACAACAAAGTGAAATTTCAAAAACACATGGGAGTTCTGGCCAACAAATTAGTTAAGCTAACCGCTAAATTAAAAGATTTGCAAAATCTTTGTTTCAATATCCTTAAACAAATGAATTGGAATGAAGATTTTAATTTTGAAAAAATAAACAATTTTCTGCAACTATCATACCTCATATCAGATGAGTTTTCTAATCCAGTTTTTGAACAAATAAAAAGAATTTGTCTTTTTGAAAAGTAAGAACTTTGCTTCCAAAAGAAATTTTTATGTTAATCAAAAATCGAGTTGAAGATCATCATGATAAGAATAGACAAATCTTAGAACGATCTTATGATAAATTAAATTTGAAAGATGGAATTCTTAAAATAACCATCATGGCAAACCATGACATGTGGTTTTTTGAGGATATAGATTGGGAATAACTAATCAAGTTATTTTCTAAATTTTAGATCCAATCCAATGGATAGATTATCCCATGATCATCAAAGCAATGCTCTCATGGATAGTAAAAGGCTTCTGATGGAGCAAATATTTTACTTTTGGGATCTCCAGCACTGTTGGTTGGCGAGAACAAGAACATTTATTCCAACCATACCAGATTTGGTATCTTAAAGAAACTGAAGATTTTGAATTTGAAGATGATTATTTAGATGAAGATCATCGGAAAGAGCGATTGGAAAATATCCAAAAACTTTCTTTGACAGAATGTTTGATAGACAGTCTAATATCTGTTTCACAAACACCGTCCAACATCCATGGCTTAGCAAAATTGCCATTCATGGTTACAGATGGTAGAATATTATTTGTAACCCATTTTCCCATAACATATCAAAGGTCTCCTACACAAATTAATGAGGCTCTTGACATGTTAATAAATCTCAAAAAGAGAAATAATTTGGATCTTCCGTTGGAACTAGCCATGACCGCGGATGAGGTAGAACATTTTCGGAACGAGCAATACAGCCAGGATCCGGATTCCCCTCCATCAGAGACTGATGAAGAATATCACAATCTCATCAACAGGATGGAAGCATAGTGGACCCCACTATCAAATGCAGCTGTCTCCTGATCGACTCCAACCTTATCCAGGACACGTAGAGCAAGAAGATGTTGTTTTAATTAAACAAATTAAAGAAAATGTTAAAACTTTACCAGATGTTTATCTTCCTAAAACAGGTGATAAACTAATTTTAGAAACAGATGCCTCAGAAGCATGCTGGGGATGTGTTCTTAAAGCAATACCAAATAATTTATGGTATGATAAAGAGATACCTTTATCAGAAAATGGGATTAGACCAAGAAAAAAACCAATACCCGTAAATTACAAAAAAAAGAATTAATTTATGGATATAATTCTGGAACATTTAAACCAAATGAACAGAAATATATTATTTTCGAAAAAGAATTACTTGCAATAAAATTGGCAATAAAGAGTTTTCATATTTATTTAGCCCCCGAAAATTTTATTATACGCATTGATAATAAGGCAGTGCGGGAATGCCGTATAT
>NW_021025030.1:2161711-2189139 GCF_004153795.1 Camellia sinensis
TAAATTTTCATTTAGCTGTTTATAGTTGACTACCATTCGGGCTTTTCCTCTTTTAATTTCAGCATGGTTTGTTACCATAAAAGCTGGGCTAGAGTGAGGGCTTCTAGTTTTCTTCAATTAACTTTTTGTCTAAAAGTTCCTAGAGTTGAATATCAAATTCATCAATATCTTGTCTAGTATAGATTATTGGTCTTACTCTAATGATAACATTAGGGTCTTTTAATTTTAAACTACAACAACGTGGACTACGTTGCCATAGTTTTAATGGATGTTCACTGAAATTTTTCTTCTAAATTTTATAAATCCAGTGTGATTCATCAATGGTTTTGATGATGGGAGTTAAATCACCACGCGGCACGGGTCGCAAACTCTTTATCACAATATATTTATTGTTGTTCTAACAAGGGAATATGAATTAAAACATTGTTTATGCTTAATGAAATAGTTTTCTCCTATGTTTGCATTGGAAGCTATTAATATATAAAATTATTGCCAAGAAAGATGAAATTTTATCAAAAATCTTTCAAAAATAGAAATTCTTTGGTTAATCAAATTACAGAAAAATGTTATTTTTGAATGGACAACAGAAGATGTTACTTTAATTAAACAAATTAAAGAAAATATTAAAACTTTACTAGATGTTTATCTTCCTAAACAAGGTGAATAATTAATTCTAGAAACAAATGCCTCAGAAGCATGCTGGGGATGTGTTCTTAAAGTTATACCCAGTAATTTATGGCATGATAAAAAGATACCTTTATCAGAAAATGGGATTAGACTAAGAAAAAATCAAATACCCATAAAATTACAAAAACAAGAATTAATTTGTGGATATAATTCTAGAACATTTAAACCAAATGAACAGAAATATATTATTTTCGAAAAAGAATTACTTGCAATAAAATTGGCAATAAAGAGTTTTCATATTTATTTAGTCCTAGAAAATTTTATTGTGCGCACTGATAATAAGGCAGGAAGAGATTCCTTGATCAATAAAAAACCTATTGAACAAGGAAGAAGATTAGCCCAGTATAATAAAATTTCTGAATATACTTTTGAGGAAACATCTTAAAGGTACTAACAATTTTCTTGCAGATTTTCTTAGTAGGAATTGTTTCAAAAAATTAAATTAGTAAACAAGTAATTTTATTTTTGCAGAAGACCTCTAGACCAAGAGGAAAACAATCGATAAGGGTAAACAACCGCTCAAGGAGATTGGGTGACAATTACTAAAAAAGCAATCCCCAAACAAGAAAGAGTTTATGTTGTATTCTCAGGAAAACAACTTGGAATTTACACAGACTGGAATGAAGCCAATCAGCAAGTTTGCGGATTTCCAGGAGCCAGTCATAAATCATATGATAGCATGACCAAAGCTAAAAAATCTTTTTACAGTGCACCAGCTATGCCTATTTATCAAAGGAATCAAATGAGAACTAACCCAGTTCCAACTAATATTCAGACATCTAAACCAGATGAATCTAAGATAAAAGATTTTTTCAACCCTGGTATATCCAGAGAAATTTATACAGAACTCAATGGCGTTTGGAAAACTCACATTGTAGACAACAAAGTGAAATTTCAAAAACACATGGGAGTTCTGGCCAACAAATTAGTTAAGCTAACCGCTAAATTAAAAGATTTGCAAAATCTTTGTTTCAATATCCTTAAACAAATGAATTGGAATGAAGATTTTAATTTTGAAAAAAATAAACAATTTTCTGCAACTATCATACCTCATATCAGATGAGTTTTCTAATCCAGTTTTTGAACAAATAAAAAGAATTTGTCTTTTTGAAAAGTAAGAACTTTGCTTCCAAAAGAAATTTTTATGTTAATCAAAAATCGAGTTGAAGATCATCATGATAAGAATAGACAAATCTTAGAACGATCTTATGATAAATTAAATTTGAAAGATGGAATTCTTAAAATAACCATCATGGCAAACCATGACATGTGGTTTTTTGAGGATATAGATTGGGAATAACTAATCAAGTTATTTTCTAATTTTAGATCCAATCCAATGGATAGTTATCCCATGATCATCAAAGCAATGCTCTCATGGATAGTAAAAGGCTTCTGATGGAGCAAATATTTTACTTTTGGGATCTCCAGCACTGTTGGTTGGCGAGAACAAGAACATTTATTCCAACCATACCAGATTTGGTATCTTAAAGAAACTGAAGATTTTGAATTTGAAGATGATTATTTAGATGAAGATCATCGGAAAGAGCGATTGGAAAATATCCAAAAACTTTCTTTGACAGAATGTTTGATAGACAGTCTAATATCTGTTTCACAAACACCGTCCAACATCCATGGCTTAGCAAAATTGCCATTCATGGTTACAGATGGTAGAATATTATTTGTAACCCATTTTCCCATAACATATCAAAGGTCTCCTACACAAATTAATGAGGCTCTTGACATGTTATAAATCTCAAAAAGAGAAATAATTTGGATCTTCCGTTGGAACTAGCCATGACAGCGGATGACGTAGAATATTTCTGGAATGAGCAATACAGCCAGGATTCGGATTCCCCTCCATCAGAGACTGATAAAGAATATCACAATCTCATCAACAGGATGGAAGGATAGTGGACCCCACTATCAAATGTAGTTGTCTCCTAATCGACTCCAACCTTATCCAGGACACGTGGAGCAACCTGCATTATTAGGCAAAAAGTGATCAGCTACATCCTTTCAGCCAAAGCTTTTCTCTAACAGTCTATCTCTTTGAAAACCAGGAGGGTAGACAGTTTATGTATATAATTGTAGTATAAAGATGACAAATAATTGTAGTCTCTCATTTATGACTTTTTTTGTCTTTGTATTTAATTTCGTGGAAATGTTGTATAAGCCTATGCCTAGGCTTGTAACTTTGTCAAAAGTTGTAGAAGTTGGACGTAAGGTAGATATGCAATAACTTTTGATTTTTGTCTGTAATAACAATATGTATTCTATAAATTGGCATTCAAGCCATGAATAAAGCAATGTTAATTCTTCATCTTTGTGCTTCCAACTTCTCTAACTTCTCTATCATAATTCCATACTCCATAACTCCATCATAATAAAAATGTTAAAAGCTCATTTCCTTTTTGTTGCTTTAAGTGGTATCAGAGCTTGGTAAAGAGGCTTTTGAAAGCAAGATCAAGCTATGTAAGTATTTTTCTCTACGTCTAAATTTGTGATATATATAAGTGTGTATGGTGTGCTTTATGCTATAAAAAAAAAAATTCTTAATCAATCAAAGTTTTTAATTGTGTATCCTTTGTATTTTATATCTTCATAATTATTTGTTTCATTTATAGTTGTTGTAAAACCTATATGCTTAGTATATGTCAAAACCCATATACTCATTAAGATCTTTTAACTATTGGCCATAATCAAGTCTTTAAGATCATAAAGAGAGGTTTTAGGCACCGGATAAATATACTTGGAGGGTCTTAGGTACCAACAACAATCTATAATGGCAATTAACCCTGAAGATATAATATGCTTTGGAAATACAAAAAATAATGTTAATAATAAATATAATCATAGTTTGCATATTACTAAAGAGTCTGCAAATATAAATAGTGTGTGTTCTAGTTTAAATAATATTACTGACATTATGTGTTCTTGGTTTTGTAAATTAGATAAAAATCAAAAAATAAATCAAAATTATCTAGAAACCAAAGTCGAGTCTATAGAATCTAAAATAGACAATTTGGGTTCTATACTAAATATTGACTTAAATAAAGATGCAAAAAACCAAATAAACAATTTGGTGACAAAATTAGAAACTATGTCCTTCATAAACAATGATGGAATAAATAGTCCAGGAGATAGTTACATTCCTAGGCTATTTTATAGTACAGAAGATATTATGGTACTTCAAACCAATACCTATAATAGGACTGAATATGAAAATATTGTTGAAATATTGGATTATTGGAGAAAATTATATAACGACCCAAATTTAGATATTGATGAAAGAAATAGGCTACTAGATCAGATAAGAGAAACTTATCTAGAACATGAGGCCCTTTTACAGCACTTTAATTATGATATTAATATGTCAACTAATGATGATGATAGTCAATCATCCTCATCTGAAGAAACATTAGATCAACATATTTCACCTAAAATAAATAAAGGGAAAAGAAAGGCAGAAGAGCCAATTGATCCCGAATTATTTGGGACATGGGGAGATGAAGAAAATTTTGACTTTCTTCAGACAAATGAAGTTAAAAATGATACTAATATTAGAAGTACCTCCAATCCTACACCTGAGCCAGTAATATCTAGAAAAGATAATAATCATAAGTATCCAATAGCTCAAAATGGTATTTATTTAGACTTGTCTCATGTTCCATTTAAGGATCAAGAACAAGCAATTGATGATTGGGCACAATCCTTGTCCATCATTATTACCAATTATAAAAATAGTTGGTCAAAGGAAAAATTCCTTGATTATATTGCAGCAACTCTCCAAGGAGATGTGTTGCAATGGTTAAGGCAGTGGAAAAAATCTGAAATTGGAAAAAGTTAAAAAATGGCTTTGTTAACAAATTTTCTCACACTTGACACAATTTGAGCTGAATTTCCAAAAATCATAAAAAAAAATTATGTGGTTTTGCAGGAGATACTAATTTGTAAGCAGATGCAAATTATATTTTAACTAAATTAGAACTATGTAATATTTGTCTCTTTGAAGACTATGTTCAAACTTTTAAAAAATATTATTATCTTATTGATCCACCAGCAAATCAATCCTGGTTAGATCAATTTTTTCATAAACTCCCTAATCCATGGCATGAGTTATGTATTAAAACATATCCTGATTTTCTCAAAAAAAATGGGGGAAGGAAGAATATGATAATCTTGGTTTTCGCATTAATTATGTTCTAAGACTGATAGCAGATCAGTGTCTAGAAGCAAAGGCGAAAAAACAAATAAAAAATCAAATTTCCAACTCACAATACGATCAAAAATTTTGTGATAAAATTTTAAAAGAAAATTGAATAATTGGTTGTAATACATTTCCTAAACGAAAAGGATTTTCCAAAAAACACAGAAAATATAAATGGAAACCTCGGAAAAAGAACAAAACTTTTTCAAAAAAGAAAAAGTATATTTGAAAAAATAAACCAACAAGTGTTTCAAAAAAGAAAACTTGTAAATGTTACATTTGTAACGAAGAAGGTCACTATGCACCCGAATGCCTAAAAAGGGGAAAAAGTGCAAAGAAAATGATCAAAGTTCTTGAAGAACAAGATTTTGAAATAATATATGGCAAAGAAATTTCCAATGAAGAAGAAATCTTATACGAAATTTCTAGTAATGAAGAAAGTTCAGATGAAGAACTAATCTTCATGATGACTAATAATGGTCAAGAAATACCTCAAGAAGCAGATAGTATATCTCAATAAGATTTACAGGCAATTCAACTTGGAGATGTAATCGAAGAAGAAAAAACTTTTACCGACGAAGAATTAGCAAAATTCGAAAAAATGCAAGAAATTGTTGTTCCAGAAATTTATAAACTTTCAAAATTCAACTTCTTTTTAGCAAGAGTGTTTGAACAATACAGTGGGAACACTCAAGCAAAATGGTCAGAAGAAGGAAATATTGATATTCCTTTTTTTGATAAGAAAAAGGTTGCAAGATGGAAAAAGAAATATCCTGAAATTCAATATATTCATATTGGATTAATTCAAGTAACCATAACAACCTTATTTCGCCAAGGGATAGATACTCCTATTTTGGCAGTAATTTTTGACAAAATTTTCCGACCCAATGAAAGCAATCATTGGAGGAATTCAGTCTAATTTGGCTTATGGAGTAGTTTGGTTTAATGTTAGACCAAATTTCTTTATTTCCATAAATGATCCTAATCTTGAAGATATAGTTAGAATAAGAATTAAAACACAAGGATTATGAATGAAATCAAATTCTCATGATTTGGCTATTCATTGGAAAACAATTTACGAATTAACCAAATTTCCTGAAACAAAAACAAGATCAAACGATAATAAAGTTGTTGAGATCTTTGAACCAAGACCATTTGACACGGTAATACAACCTCGTCTAATGAATTGGAGCGATTTAGAAGTCCCTCGATAATGGTTAATCCAAGACCTAGTGGAACAAGGAGAATCTTCTAAAACAAAAAATCCTGCACAATTACAAATGCAGGCATCAGGAAAAAATTTATATATTGAAAATACAGTTCCAAAAATTAAAAGATCAACTTCTGTATTTGAAAAAGATTTTCCTAACAAATCATTTTCAAAATTAAGCATTAGAGAATCGAGTAATAATTCTAATCAAGAATCTATTACTTCAAACAATGTTTAGATCCTTATTTTTCTAGGAACAAGAAAACAACTTGAACATATTAAGTCTACATATATGTATCATTTTCAAATAAAAGATGATGATATTATTTTTTCTCCTAGCCTAGGAAAAAAAAGATATACATATGTATTGGGAACATTTAATTTTGCAGGTTGTAAACCTACAGCCTCAGTGTTCTCATAGACACAGGAGCTACAGTCAGCTCATGTAAATGGAATGCCATACCAAAAGAAAAATGGACATTAATGAAACATCCAATTTTAGTATCATTTTTAACTTCGTTTGTCTTAATAAAGTCAAAATTTTCTTCATCTCCCCATGTGCCAAATAATTCGGGATCAATTGGCTCTTCTGTCTTTCTTTTCCCTTTATTTATTTCTAGTGAAATATCTTCATCTAATGTTTCTTCAGATGACGATGATTGACTATCATCATCATTAGTTGACATATTAATATCATAATTAAAGTACTGTAAAAGGACTTCATGTTCTAGATAAGTTTCTCTTATCTGATCGAGTAGCCTATTTCTTTCATCAATATCTAAATCTGGGATTGAACTTAGGGTAGAAGCAAAGTCCCATGTTTTGGGAGTACTAGCAAACTTTTTCCATGAATTCATGGATTATGTTTGAAAAGTTGTATTCCTTTCTCTTCCCTAGGGTGGCTGGCCATGTGGGGGAGATTTGAGGGAATTATTTTATTTTTTTCTTGTGTACAATTGTTGGAAAGTTCAAAATATAGTGTATAAAATAAGTTTAACAGCACGAGTATATATATATGTATTAGTACTAGTTTGGGGTCAATTAGTGATTTAATAAAAATGTGAGGCCTTTGGATTTAATTTATGAATTGGAACATTTATTTAAGTATAGAATTAAACTAAATTAGGGTTAGAGAATTTAATTCAGTATAGATTTCATGTTTTGAATAAAAAGGCTATCAACCGACAAACATGATGAAAACCAAAAAAATCTAAGGTTTTCAAGTGATGATTCCATATTTAGGGAATCAACTAATCGGTATTAGGATATTAGAAATGATTCCTAAGTTACCAAAATTGTTAGGGTTTGCAAGTTTTCAGTTGGAGCATGCATTCGATCCTAAGGTTAAAATTGCAATTAATTAAAAAATTGAGGGACTTTAAAAAAATAATTTAAAAGTAAGAGACTTTTAAGAAAATAAAATTTTTAGGGGCCTCACAAAATATGATCAAGATGTAATTTTCTAAAAATATGTTGAAAAGGCCTAACTGCTCAAGCCACCACTTAGTCGCTTTATCGGACTGCACAGTTTACAAAAATAGTAAGAGCTCGTAAGTTGCGCTCGAGCTGTCTGACAAAATTCTGGGTTTCAAAATACAATAAAAATGGCTTTCCAATACATTTTTCAAAACTTGGGGTTTTTCATGGTTGCTCAAAAACATGGAAACACTTGGGAAAACATAATTTCATAATCATTTGTAAACCATTTGCTCAAAATCTTATCAATTTAATAAGATTAAATCCAAAACTTCCATGTGTGTAAAGATTTATAAATTCTTTTTCCTTGAAGAATAAAACATAAATTGAATATAGAAACTTATGAAATTTCTAAAATAAAATGCAATTCAAAGCTTTCATGCATCAGTGTTTTAAAATCGAAACCCAAAATCATGAACCCGTTATTAATTCAATTTCTTTAACTCTTTCCTCTTGTTTTTCAAAACATGAAGTTAAATGCATAAGTCCATGAAATTGAGAGTATGAACTTATGGAAATTTTTTGAAAATAATCAAAAGATGAGCTCTTATGCATGCAATTCCAAAATTCAAATTCAAATGATGAAACTTAACATAATCTCCCATGAACATGCATGTAACCCATTTCTTGCCCAAAACCCAATTTCTTTCTAATTTCATGAATATAATCCCAAACCCTTCTCAATATCAAGTATAGTAAGAAGATTTTACATAACTCAAACTTAAATTTCATACCTTAAACTTCAATTTCAGAAATTAGAGATGATTCCCTTAAGCTTCTTCAATTCTTCTTCAATTTACACTAGCCTTGAGCTCCATATCTCTCTCTCTCTCTCTCTCTCTCTCTCTCTGTGTGTGTGTGTGTGTGTGTGTGTGTGTGTTTCTCTCTAATTGAATTCTTGAGCACACATGTAGCAAAATGGACCCCTTCTTCTTGACTTTGAAAAGTTTTTCCCCAAGTGATATACACACTCAGCACAATGCGCAAATACACACATATTTCTCAGCACACATATAGAATTTCTTTACACACCCACACCCACACCCACATACACCCTCAAATTCTAGACCATTCCATAATTCCATTTATGATTAAGATTAACTTAATTAAGCAACACTTAGTCTTAATAAATCTTGATTAGCATATAATTTAATTAATCATAACCAATCACAAATCCCACATAATTTAATTAGTCTAATTGACTTCAATTAATGCCTAATTAATTATATTTAATTTTTACCAATCTGAATCAGATTTTTAATCAAACTCTCAAAAGGTTTCAAATATCAAATTAAACTTATTGCCATCATCAGTTTTGGTTTCTCAAATCACTAAGGCCTTCAATTTCATATCAAGCTCAAACTCTCCGTCAATAAATTACACACTCAAATTGGACACCTCATAAGTAATTTTAATTTTTAATAATCTTAATTTTCAATCCTCATAACTTGATTAACTTAATTAACTCCAATTCGGACCCAATTAATCAAATCTTAATTTTGCTACACTGAATCAAATATCTAATTAAACTTCAATATGGTCCAATACTTGAAATTAAACTGATTCAACTCATCAATTTCACCTCCTTAAGTCATTTAGGCTTTCAATTTCTAATTCCAAAATAAATCCTTAATAGAATCATATATGAATCAGACTCCATAATTCTCATAAATCCCAAATTAAATTACAATAATGACTAGTTAAAATCCAAATCTCCTTAATTAACTATATGAAAAATATTATGTGTGGTGGGATAGTCAGAAGTAAACAATACTTTCACATTAGAAAACAGGGCAGTGGATACAAAATAATGGGAATCTCTAGGTACATGTCTGCCAGTAGGCTATATAAGCACTACCAAAGCCATTTTACCAATACTAACCGGAGGGATTGGCACCTAACCGTGCGGATTTCTAGACTTTTACCAAGGACATACAAGCCAACAATATAAACCATAACCACACCCCCAAACCAGATTCACCAAGATATACACCCATTTTTCTCAAAATAATACGTTTTCAAAGTTTAAGTATGAAACAATACTCGATGCAAGATGTATAAGTAATTAGTTCCAATTAACCTAATCTTCATACAATTTCTACAAGCCCAAAACAGATATATCTACTCAACAGATAATTTTTCAATAATAGATATCATCTCATAGATTTCAAAATAGCAGGAATAACACATACCCAACTCTTCCTTCATCATCAACATACATATTCATTTTGTTGTTTCAAAAAATAAATAAATAAATATATATGCTCTTTCTTTCATAAATCAAACATCTATGATTTTCAAATCACATCCTTTTCTTTCAAAAACACTTTTAAAGAGGATTTCCAACATTTCAACATATCTCAGTAATAACTACAATCCCACAACCTTTCTCAAGAACCTATTTGAAAATTCTTCTTTTACATTTCAAAAATCAAACCCTAAACCAGAACCCTCATTTCCCAAATTACAATACTAGACAAGGAGCACATAACTAAGTTAAGAATCATACTAGAATGTCAAATATATCCCTACCTCAAGTGAAGAAGAGGAAGAGAGCAAGGGTAGAAGTTTGATGGAGCCTAAAATAAGATTTTCTCTGATTAAAACGAAACTTTCGACGAGCTCTACCTTTTTCTCTAAGGAACTATGGTAGAGAAATCAATGGATTAAGGAGTATTTGAGGTTTTAAGCAAGAACTGGAGAGAGAGACAGAGAGACAGAGAGAAGAAAATAGGGTAAGGGATGCTTTAGAGGAAGAGAGGAAGTGAAAAAGTGACAAAAACCTTTTTTCCTGAACTGATATACGCACAGATTGCTCGAATGACAAAACCACCGCGCGAGCGTCAGACACAATAAGTAATACCGCTCGAGCGACCAAAACACCGCTGGAGCGCACAACGACCCACCCAGAAGTTTAGACTTGCAAAAGACTGCTTGAGCGAAGAAAAGAACACTCAAGTGAAGATCACCCATTCCTAGAAGTTATATAGGTCTGCAAAAATACTAAGAGATCTCAAAGACCACTCAAGAAAACCAGAAGAGAATTGGACAATAACTCTTTTAAAAACCTAACTCCCAACCTGTTTCAAACACAACCAACAACTCCAAGCTCAACAACAAGAAGACAAGAAGGAACTTAGACAACGAATAAGAGTATCAGATCTCAGATCCAAGAACATGGTAAAGGTTGGGTCTAAACCGGAATAGTTATAACAGCCAATCAAACAATGATGTGTATGAGGTCCACTCGTACCCATCCATGTTGGTATATATTGGAAGGCTTATGTATTCATGTTTCTAGTGGCAAACAAATGGGTTCCCTTGTGAACATGAAATGGACGCCATCAGGAATAGCGGCACAGATTTGAACGAGTTGATTGATCTGTATTTCCACATTGCCAAATATCGGTCAACATACTCTCACACAATATATCCAATCCCAACAGTTGAGAAACCAGAAATTAGCTCAAACAATTATGTCATACTTAACCAGGCTATTCGACGACCACCTGGTAGGCCAAAGAAGGAGAGGATACTGCCTAAAGGAGAGGAAGTATAACAAATCCGATGCGGATGCTGCGATCGTATGACAAATCATAATAGGAAGACGTGCAAGCAACTAATTTAGCGTCACACACTAAGTTGGAGTTGTTGACTTATGTTTAAATTCACATTTCTTACATTTTAGATTAAAAAAAAAAAAAAACATTTGAATGTTTTGTTTAGTTCCACCAACATTTGCTTAGCTCGTTTTATAATAATTATGGTGACTCTTTTTGGGTTCGGTCCCAAGGCACCCCAAGTTTAGTTCTCAATTTACATTTGTCACAGTTATGTTTCACACCACTATCATTTTTGAATGTTCTGTTCAGTTCCGCCTAAGAACTTATTACCTTATTCAACAATAATAACAGTGCCTCATCTCCGGTTCGAACCCAAAGGCAACACATCCACAATCGACATGAAGTACATTAAATTTTCTAATGTTCAACCCTACTAGCCCATAAAGTTTTCAAACCAACCATAATTGAGTATATATCTATACTTGGTCATCATTGTTTTTCGTAACATGTTCACAATGGCCAATTAAGCTCAATAGGACATCATCACACTATGAACATAGAACCCAAACAACATTAATTGCTATATCGGAAGGCGAGCCCAACCATCGTCTTTGATCACTTGTCAACATGTGTGGGGGTTTCAGATTATAAGAACATGCACAAGCATATTTACAGATTATGCAAACATGCACAAGCATTTTTATGTGGGATACGTATGCAACAAGAAAGCCACACTACCACCACCCATTACGAACATGGCACCCACCACGCTTCATAACTTCACAAAGGCAACATCCTAATGTAAAAAACAACACAGGCGTGCATGGACACACTTTTTGTTTTCTAGTTTACGCAACAGTGCAGCATCACCCATTCAAAGAATCTCTACACAACCACAAGCTTGCCAAGCACAAATGGGCACATTTGTTCTATTTCATTTCAATGTAATTCATTCAGCAAGTTCAAATTAATCCAGCTAATTAAAGTGTTCATGACAAACAATGTCTATCACGCGCCACAAACTGCACACATTTGAACTACCAACTCGTAAAGCACACCTCATAATCTCATCACAACTACGTTACAAATGTGTCATCAACGTCACCTTAATACTTAACAGCACAGTTCGCATAACACCTGTAGCTCGACTTTTCATGCTCCTTTCGGATACGACTAGCCCTACAATTCAGACTCACGTGGTTCTAAATTTGATTCCACGAGTGCAATGTGAAATAGACACAAAAGAGTCCAAATCCGGCAAATCTTTTGAAAAATCGATTTTGAATCAAAAATGCCAAAAATGGACTGCTTTGCCAAATTACAAAGTCGCCACCTAAATGTTTTATTTTGGGAAATTTAGGAAACTCAGGACTCATGCCAAATGCCACTTACATCACCAAAGTTGTCTCGGCTCGGGAACTTAGGTACGAGAGGAGAGGGTCGTGAATTGAGCACCCCACTCGCCCAATCAAAGATCGGCCTTTACTAATCATGATGCGATTTTTATTTACATTATATGCTCTTGTTCTGATTATTAAGCTAACATTACTATTTGTTGCATACAAGTATAGACTAATTTGAAAAAATTGGAACACTTTGATTTCATGTTTGTTTGAAAATTGTTTCAAATATGTACCACTTGAAAAAGTAAGCTCATATGTACATTTATCAAATCATCCGAATTCAAGCAATTAGCCTTCTGTAGATGTCCCCGAACGTCCCGGGAGAAATCCCGTTTTGTTCATTTGGCTCACTACAGTTCGGACTCAATGTCACGGTTCTGAATCTAATCTCGCAAAGTGCAATGCAAGATCGATAAATCACCAAAGAGTCCAAATCCGGCAAATCGTTTTAAAAACTGATTTTTAGAAAGAAGTGCCAAACATAGACTACTTTGCTAGATACAGATTCGCCACCTAAATATTTTATTTTGAGGGAATTTAGGAAACCCTAACTCGTGCCTAAGGCCACGTGTCCGTCATCACCAAAGTTGCCTCGGCTCGGGAACTTGGGTACGATTGGGGAAGGTCATTTCATGAGCACCCCCGCTCGCCCGATAGAAGATCGGCCACTACTAAGCATGATATCGAGTTTTCGAAAACACATGTACTCTTATTCCGGTTTATTACCCTAGAATTACTATGTGATGCGCGCAGCATACAAGTATAGACTGGATCGCCTAAGTTGGAACAAAGCATCGCATATCCGTTTGTTTTGAAAATGGATTGAAGTTTGCTACTCGCAAGTAGGCTAAAACACGGGTTTTGACGAATTATTCCAACTCAAGCAACCCAACCTTCACCTAGAGGCATTCAGGCAGTTATATCACATAAGCACATAGCCTCATGGTAAGCATGCTATCATGGCAGTGACTCACACACATGCAAGGATGCTAAAGCATAAACCCTTACTGAGTACTCTGAGCCAAAGAAAGAAGCTAATTAGAAATCATGCATGAATCCTAACTATGCTAAGAATGCCTAATGCAACACAGGCAAAAATGCAACTACAATAGGCTTGGCTATTCTAAGATGGCATATGAGATGCACCAATCGATACATGTATTCAACTTGGAATTGAAATACAATGCAGTTAACATGATGCGTCGAGCCCGGTGTATGCAATACAGATGAATGAATGCAAGCATGCGAACATATAGATGCTAATTGAAACATGCCCTAAAACTAACTATCATAAGCTGGTAAATAAAAGAGAGAAAGACGTGGGGTTGGAAGACATGCATCACACACATGCACACTTATTACAAAATTTGCCCTCTCGCGGAGGGTCCGAATAAATAATACAGAACCAACTAGCTAATCTAAGCTAATTAAACTAGTTATTACACAACCGAAATGAATAACAAATTACAGCTAAATATTACACAACATTAATTAATTAACAAATTAAACTAAGGAAGCAAATAAATTAGCATGCACGCTACATGAAATGGACTGCCTCAGCTCTGTTCCAAATGATAAAGGATGCATGCATGCTCGAGTTGCCTTGTCGGGAAATCCATCGCGATGTCTCAACTCGCCTTTGTTTGCAATTGAACTCAGAAACTTGCACAAAGCTCCAAGGAGATGAAACTCCACCCTGGGAATCTAGGGGAAGGCTACCAACCAGCTATAGGCATTGGAGACCACCTACCGACCACCCTTGGTGGTGAAGACCATTAAAGGTGGTCGGCCTGCCAGAAAACCTGGTCGGCCGACCAGTTCATTCTCCTGGTTTTTGCTTTTTCTGTAACAAAGGCAAGAGAGAGAGAAGGCAAGGTATTTTCAACATATGTGTGCCCGACCATTCTTCCCATCATTGCATAAGCTCTAGGGAGTGTAGTCCTCGATCCTCGGGCCACCAATCACGCATCCTGATGCATGATGGCCGAGGAGTCGAATTGCACGACTCAATGGGACATAAATGCACATATAAGCAACTAAAACCAACAACTCCATCATGGGTGATCAAGAGTGTTGGCAACCAGGAATTAAGGCACGATTCATCACTTTAACTATGAAACGTCCCTCTTTTCCCATGTTTGGACTAACTCCTATTCCAAACACAATGCAACAAGCAATGTATGGACAAATGCAACTCTAGCATGCAATCTAAATGCAATGCAACTAAGTGATGCGAAGATGCACGGAATGACATGCAAGCATGCAAGTGGCATACACAATGCTATGAACTAATCAATGGCATACTCAATGCGCATGGATTATATGGCATGCATACACAATGCACTAACATACACAATGTTATGAACGAGGCATACGCAATGCAATGATCAAACATGCGATAACATGGACTATATGGCATACACAATGCAAGATGGACTTAAACCAAGATGGATGGACCTCAGCCGCACCCAAATCAGTGGCCAAACATGATGAAAACAAGGCAATTACACACACACAAGCATGCACAATACAAGGGATCAAAGCCTAAGGTATGAGATACAACTCTACAAAAGCATTGAAAGGATGAAATATGGCATACAATGGCACAAGTTTCAGCTCTGAAATAACGTGCAACATGGTCCCGAATCACGCAAACAACTCACACGATGCACATTGGGAGGCTCAAATACCAAAACTAGTGAAGCGCATTACACTAGAGGTATGCAAAGCGATGCTCAAATGACCAAACCAAACCCAAATAGTCCCTATGCAGGCCCAAAACAGTGGCAAAATGGACTAAGATGATGGCTTGAAATGCACAAAAATGAAGCTCATGCAATGGCCCATAAATGAGGTATACAAGCACAACTCTCAAACGCATTTAAAGAGTGGAAAACATGGGAACATAGAACAAGTATAGACTCTGAAATAACATGCTCAATGATGCCAAGACATGGAAACACCTCAAGTTAAGCATGCAAGGGGGTCCAAAACTCAAGGCTAGGCAAGGATATTACACTACAAGTATGCATGGCAAGCATCATTCGACTAAGAGGCCTCAAAATAGTGCTAAGGCAGCCCAAAATATGAACAAAATCAGTTTGAAGTATGGCCAAAATATGCTAGAATCAATGGCCAAAACATCATGCAATGTAAGCTAGTGAGCATGGTTTACACTACAAGCATGTGAAGCATTCAAAAGGCCACTAAACCAGCCAAAGATAGAGCTATGATATGCCAAGGAATGACCAAAAACCCACTGAAACATGGCCAATATATGCAAGAATGACATGCTCCTTTGATAAGCTATGAAGAGGATTATTCTACACATGCAAGAGGCAAGCAAAAGGGGACTGAACCAGCCATGGTCAGAGCCTTGGCAGGTCCTAGAAGTCACCAAAAAGTGCCTGAACTAGGCCTCCAAATGGTATAAACATATGCTCCTTTGGTAGGCCAAAAATGCTAGTAAACAAGACAACAAGAGAGAGGGTCACCCCTCTCTGACCTAGGCCCTCAAAACCACATTCTCACCACTGAAAATCCATTGGATTTCAGTGGTAGGAAGGCCAAGCAGAGACTAGCTCGAATGCCTTATGGCATAGCACAAAACAAGGCTAAATAGAGCATGCAAGAAGGTAGATGACCCCCAACACCAAAAGAGCCTTAAACAAACATGAAAATCACTTAAATATGAACCTTTTTTCAGTTGACAACAAAGCTCAAATAAGCATGCAAATGAGGCTAAGAAAAGGATCAAAATAATGCTTAAAAGAGGAAAAAGTGATTACCCTGGAAGCTTAGCAAAAACCAGCAAGTTTCTGGACCAAAAACCCAACCCTTGAGCTCTTTCAAGACCCTCCAGTAGCTTGGTAACAAGGTGAGGGTGTTAGGCTATTAGGTTGTGTGCAATAGGTTAAGAACAATGCCCTTTTTGAACCCAAAATGAAGAGATATAGAGAGAGATATATATCTTGCCTTAGCAAAATTTTTGGAACCTGGTATAAGGAGAGGGAGGCCCTCTCTTATAGAGGAGCAAAGGTTCAAGCTTCCTCAAGAAGCTAGAGCAAAGGTTCAAGCTCCCTCAAGAAGCTAGACAAAGGTTCAAGCTTCCTCAAGAAACTAGAACAAGGGTTCAAGCTTCCTCAAGAAGCTAAGCAAGGGTGCAAATCCTCCATACACGTGTATGGAGGATCCAGTCTGTGCCTTCCAGCTGGCACAGCTGGCAACAACTCACAGAGACAAAACTGGAGGGAGTAGGCCGACCAGTTAAGGTGGTCGGCCGACCACTTCCCCTGGTCGGCCGACCAGTTCAAAAGGTTCAACTCAAAAAAAGTTGGTCGGCTAGCCCATTTGATAGTCTCCAAACTAAATGCAAGCTAGTGGTATGGTGGGAGACCAGTAAATGTGGCTCAAAGACCAAGGAGACCAGTTTCCTGACAAGAAAATCTGCTGGCGGGAGAAAAGTGGTCTCTAAGGAGAAAAGGTGGTCTCCCACCCTTGTACCACCTCCCAAACAATGAAAACAAGGTCCATGTCAAAAATGAACCAAGACGGATGCAAAACGAGGGTTCGGGGGTCAAAACGCGCAACCGGGTGCCCCGAAAATAGGTTGTTAAGCATCGAAAGTGGCGTGCAACCACAAAGGTGGTCTCCGGGACCGCAGTGTCTCTCTAGACAGAGGAAACAAGGTGTGTGCCAAAAACCGTGCCAAACGGAGAATTTTAAGCGGTCCCAAATCGAGGCGCACGGCCGACGGCTCCGAAAACCAGAAAATAGTCTCCAAACAGGAACAATGGCCTACGACCACGAAAAGTAGTCTATGACCACTGAGAGATGGTCTACAAGACCTCTCCCTCCCTCTAGGAAGAGAAAACAATACTTGGTCCACAGACCGAGTCAAAGCACAAAAAGTTTCGAGGCTCGGAGGGTAAGGCTCTCAACCAAGAACTCCAAAACCTCAGGACAAGCACAACATGCACCATCACAGAGCGCTCAATCGATGACGTCTGAGTCTTAAGGTCGGTCAAAAATGGGGTGTCTACACCTTCATCCACAGGAATTCAAGCAAGTATATCAATTAAGCACTTAGCCTCAAGGAAAGCATGCTAGACATGGTGTAGACACACCATTTTTGACAGCCCTTAAGACTTGGGCACTAGTGATTTCTTCCTTGGTGATGAAAGCTGTGCAGTGCAAAGGTTCGATTTCTTTGGCAAGGAGAGCATCAAATCCAAACCGCACACCCCTTTTTGGACCAAAACTATTTTGACCAAATATTTTAGACCTTAAAACCCTTTCTTTCAAGGTATTTTTGAAACAAAATATATACGATGTTCTGAGGCTCGCATTTTGTTAAATGTTGCACTTTTCGGTAAACCGAGCAAGGACAAAGTAGAAATGAATGAAAGAGAGGTGAACTCTTTGAAAAATCTTTCAAAACGTCTTTTTTAGAGGTTGGAGTTGAATAAGAGAAGAGGAGAGGGAAGAACCCAAGTTGGGGGAAGAAGTTGTGCATGAACCGTTAAGAGAGAGAGTCGAGCAGCCCTCGCTAAATCGGGCCTATCCATTTTTACACTTGGATTTCAACTATGAGGCCACCATAGATGGAAATTGGACTTCTGGGGGTTCATTTTTCACTCAAGAATCTCCTAAAGCCGAGGTCAGATAAGGAGATATGGCTGGTTGAAGTTGGGCATCAATCTGGTTGGACCGAAACTAAGCAGTCTTCACTAAAAGAGGGATATCTCTTAGGACACTTGGAATTTTGATGTGACGCTTTCACCATTGGAAATAATACTTCTAGGGCTTTAGTTTAGGCTCAAGAATGACCTGAAAAGGAGTCCAGATGAAGGAGCTATGCTTGTTTGAAGTCCGGGACAGGGACCAGTTTTTGCTGTCGGCCATTGGGGGAGTGTGCCGGCCACAAATGGAGGTTGCCGGCCATAGGTCGGCCAAAAGTGACCCTTGTCGGCCAACAATGTTGTTGGTCGGTCACAAATGTCCAGAAAGCTCAAAATTTGCTGATATTTCTCCTCCAGCTGTCCTACACTGCTCCAGATATTTCTATCTTGATATTTTTGACCAAGGCTTGTATTTTTGCTATATATGGAGGCCATATCTCTCATATTGAAAGGTCAGAAAGTTTGGGAGCCTCCCTCTCTAAAATCTCTTTCTCTCTACATTCCTCTCTCTCTAGAGTTCTCTCTCTCTTGCCGTTTGGCACCGAGTCAGGGTTTCCTAAATTTCCCAAAATAAAATATTTAGGTGGCGACTCTGTATCTGGCAAAGCAGTCCATGTTTGGCACTACTTTTTCAAAAAATCAGTTTCTCAAAACAATTTGCCGGATTTGGACTCTTTGGTTCAGATTAGGAACCGTGACATTTTAAGAGTCTGAGCTGTAGTGACCCCAAAATAAACAGAACGGGAGTTCGTTCCTCCCGGGAGCGTTCGGGGACGTCTACACTCCCTCTCTAAAATCTCTTTCTCTCTACATTCCTCTATCTCTAGAGTTTTCTCTCTCTTGCCGTTTTATGCATAGAAGTACAGAAACACTTCTAGTTTACCTAGACATCCTTCATCAAAGTTGCATATCTTTGGGCTGAGGTCCCTTGGAACCTATTTTTGGGCTGTTGGAAGGTTGTTTGAGCCTAAGAAAGTGGCTGATTTGTGCTGAGCTTCAAGAGGTACAACTTTCTCCCTTTTAGCTTGTTTTGTATACTTGTTTTGCCATAGTTTTCAACTACTTTGGGGCTGTTTTTGGGGTGGTATTGAACTACAAAAAAAAAATCTATTTTTCAGTCCTAAAAGTGTTGGTTTGAGCCTTTGTGAGTTAGGGGGTTGTCCCCCTCCCCCTCACTTTTGCTCTTTAGCTTGTTAAGCCTTTTGCACCGTTTCTCATCACCTTCAAATCAAACTTTTTGGGCCTTTTTACCTTCAAAATTCAGAGGATTTTCTGTGACAAAAACCATGTTTTGAGGTCCAAAATAGGAGGGGTTGGCCTCCCCTCCTTGTGTCTTGTTTGCATGAGTAGATAGCCTAACATGTGAGCATGTTTTTCTACCATTTTGTGACTTGATCTCAGCATGTCTTTGCTACTTTTTTGACCTTCCTTAGCTCAGTTTTGAGCTGGTTTGGCCACTTGAGGCTTGCTTTGTATGCTTGTAGTGCAATGGTGCTTAATAGTCTATTTGTGCTGTGTTAGCCTTTCATACTAGCTATTTTCAGCTTGCTTCAAGCATGTTTTAGGACTTCTTTTAAGTTGTTTTAGGACTGTTTTGGACTGTTTGACCCTTTTGAGACTTGTATTGTATAGCTATAGTGTAAATGCCTTCACTAGCTTTGTGTTTTAAGGCCTCTAACATGTGTTTACATGAGATGATTGCATGCTATAGCATCATTTAACATGTGATTTCAGTGCATATATCACTGTCACACTCTCACATACTTCACTCTTTGATTGCTTTTGAGAGTTGTGCTTTGTGTCTTGCTTGCGAGCCAACATGTGCGCATGATTTTCTTGCCATCTATGCTTCCATCTCAGTATATTTTAGCCACTGTTTTGGCATATTTAAGCTCTATCCAGAGCTAGTTTAGTCATTTAAGCTTGATATTGCATGCCTCTAGTGTAGTGCTCTTCACTAGTTTCAATGCTTTTAGCCCTTGCCATGTTGTGCATGTGTTGCTTGCATGTTTTAGCATTATTTCTCATGCCATATCAGCACTGAAAGTCTGCAACCTTCCTCATTTCTCCATTTTTCTATTTGTTTTGAGGGTTGGTTAACCTCATGATCATGTTTAAGCTTGAGATAGGGCTTGTGCTCAATGGCTTTAACTCTCTTTTGAGGGTTCCTCCTAGCCAAAGGCATGATCTCTCTTATGTCTTAAACCATCCTTTGGTTGACCCCTCTCTCATTAGGGGACTTTCACATTGGACTTAACCGGTTAAAGGACTTAACCGGTTAAAATGTGTAAACAAAATGAACCAAGTAAAACATGAACAAGATAGGCATTTGTGTTACATTGCATGTGTTTGGATCGGACGTTAATCTAAACACAAGAAATGTGGGACGTTTCATACTCATAGTGCTGAAACGTGTCACATTTCTTGGTCGCCGTCACCCTTGATCATGCATGATATGGTGGTGGCCATTTGAGTCTTATGTGTGCATTCATTAAGCTTGTACAAGCTTGGTTCTTTGGCCATCATGCATGAAAATGCTTGGTTGATGGCTTGAGAGCCAAGTGCTACACTCCTTTCAGCTTGAGAAATGATAAGGAGGGTGGCAATACACACATTTCCTTGAAAAATACATTACTTTGCCTCTGTTACTCTCTGTTGTAGCAAAAACAAAATTTTGGAAAAAGGGGTGGCTGACCGGCCACTTGAGGTAGCCGACCGGCCAGTGTTTGTGGCCAACAGCCACCTTTTGTGGTCGACCGGCCACCAGTCCATTTTTGGAGTGTTCATGTTTTGGAACAATTGTAGTCTAGAAATTGGTGTGATGTTCAGAGATCAAAGCAAAGTGCAAACAGAGGCAACCGATGGCAAGGCGGTGGATTTTCGAAAGGAAGCCAACCAATCATGCACATCTCCCTCGCCCGCGAGGCCGCTTTATTACTTTATTAGCTAGTTGTAGTTAATTATTACATATGTTGTAATTAATTAATTTAATATGTTCTATAATATTTTAATTAGCTTAGCATAGCTAGTTATTCAACTGTGTTGTAATAATTAATTAGCTGAGTTAGTTAATTAATTTCGTTTGGTAATAATTAGCTCTGCTTAGATTAGCTTAGCTTATTTATTCGGACCCTTCTTCGCGAGGGCAAAATGTTGTAATAAGTATGTGTGTGTGTGTGTGTGCATGTCTTCCAACCCCACTTCTTTCTCCCTTTTACTTAACCGCTTTTGATGGTTAGTTTAGGGTCATTTTCGAATAGCATACCTTATGCTTGCATGCGTGCATCATTCATTTGTGTTGCATGGACCGAGGCTCAGCGCATCATTCCAACTGCATCGCATTTCAATACATTTCTTTGAATACGTGTTTTAAAGCATGTTATCGAATTGTTGCATTCATATGCCATATTAGATAGCCGAGCCTATTAATTGCATTTTTGCATGTGTTGTATTAAGCATTTTGTATAGTTAGGATCATGCGTATTTCTAACTAGTTTTCTGTTTTGGCTTGGAGTACACTGTAAGTTTTACGCTTTAGCATACTTGCATGAGTGTGAGTGTTGCCATGATAGCATGCTTTCCATGAGGGTACTTGCTTATTTTCTAAACTGCATGAATGCCTGTGGATGAAGGCTTTATTACTTGAATTGGAAAAATTCATCAAATGTGAGTTTTAAGCCCACTTTTCGAAGTGGCAAATCATGTTTTAAGCCCATCATGTTCGATGGCAAATCCGCGTTTTAGCCCACTTGAGGGTGGCAAATTCAAACCATTTTCAAAAACAAAAATGAGTTGTTTTGTTCCAATTCTTGCATTCTTAGTCTATCCTTGTTTGTGTGTGCGTCACATAGTAATGTTAACTAATAACCGGAATAAGTACATATGTGTTTATAAAACAACATATCATGCTTAGTAGAGGCCGATCTTTGATCGGCCGAGTGGGGGTGCTCATTTCAGGACCTTCTCCTCTCGTACCCAAGTTCCCGAGCCGAGGTAACTTTGGTGATGATGGGCATATGGCCTTTGGCATGAGTCAGGGTTTCCTATATTTCTCAAAAATAAAATATTTAGGTGGCGACTCTGTAATCTGGCAAAGCAGTCCAGTTTTGGCATTATTTGATTCAAAATCAATTTTCCAAAATGATTTTCCACATTAAACTCTTTGGTGTTTATCAGTTTCACATTGCACTTTGTGAGATTAGATTCAAAACCGTGACAGGAGTCCGAACTGTAGGAGACTAATTTGAGCTCTCTGAAAGGGGGGCACGCGAAGAAAGTCGGGTCTACACATGGCAACAATCACACTCATGCAATATGCTAAAGCACAAAAATGCTCCCCTAGTACTCCGAGGCGAGCCAAAAGAAACAAAAGAGTTAGAAAACATGCATGTTCCTAACTAATGCAACATGACTAATGCAACACATGCGATATGTAACTAATAGGCTCGGCTACTAATTATGACATGTGAATCAATTTGATAGCATGCGTTTGAAACACGTATTTCAACGAAGTATGTAAATGGCAATGCTTTGTCAAAATGATGAACCGAGTCTCGATGCATGCAAGACAAGTGGATGCAAACATGGAATATGCTAAATGAAACATGATGTTCTATTCTAACCATCATAAGCAGATAAATGAAATGGAGAAAAACGTGGGGTTGGAAGGCATACACATTATTACAATATGGCCCTCACACAAAAGGGTCCGAATGAATGCCCTAGCTAATTCCTACGAATTAACTAACTATTACAAACCAAATGAATAAATTAGCTACACTAGCTAATTAACTAATTATTACAACAACGAATTAACTAACTACTTTAGCTAATTAATTAAGTACAACCCAAAAGTAACTAATTAGTTACAAGTCCACTATTTACAACAGGCTGCTATTACAAAATTATTTCACGGATCCCGAGAATTGAGGGATGGTTCATGCATGGATGCGGGTTTCCATCCAAAAAATACTCTATTTTGCTACCGGAATGCCTTTGTTGCACAGTTAGAAAATTGCACTATTTTTCCACCTAAGCCTCTACTCTATTCTACTGGAAAAAATACACTGCTTGCCTAGGAAAAAGTGGCCAGCAACCCAGAAGTAGTAGCCGGCTGGCCACTAATGTTGTTTCTTTTCTACAGCAATAGAGGATAAATAGAGCACAAACCAGAGTATTCTCAAGAGATGTTTGTCTACCCTGCCTCTCCTTATCAGCAAACAGGTCAAAGAAAGGGTAGGCTTAATTCATAAGCCATCAATCGACTCAATTTTATTGCATGATGACTTATGAACCAAGGGACACAATTTCAATAAATGCACAATAAAAGACTCTCAAAAACCTCCTCTCTATCATGGTTTGATCAAGGGAAGTGGTTGACCTTGGAAACTTGAACCATTTCATCACTAACAAGTATGAAATGACTCAAGTCTCCATGTGTTCAATTATCGTCCATTTGAACACCAAATTACCTTATTATCTTGTTCCATTTTAGTCCAAGTTTTATTACTCCATTTTAATTACCTTCCATTCCTTAAGTCATTTAGTCCAAAAATGAAGATTAAGTCCTCTAATGGAAAAAAGCGTCAAACAAAGGGTTGTTTTAGGCATGAGAGAGATGTCATACCGTTGGTAATGAACCTCCAAAGAGATTAAACCATTAAGCACAACGACCTCAATTTCAAGCTCAAACAATCCATCGGTTGAAACAACTCTCAAAGCGAATGAAAAATCAAGAAATGAGGGAGGTTGCAGAGATGCTTAGAGGTGAACACAAGTATGTAAAGCAAGACATAAATGCTATCAACTCAAATAGGTTGGTGGCTAAGGCCTAAACCACCAAGCCTATGAGGACCATTACACTACAAGCATACTATACAAAGCATGAATAAAGCTAACTCATAAAAATAGTCCTAAAACAATCGAAAAAAGTGCTGGAATTAAGACAAAAACAACTAGAACAACTAGCTAAAATATTGAAGAATTAAAACTAGCACACAAGCACAAGGAGGGGAGGCTAACCCCTCCACTTTTGGGACTCCAAAACATGATTTTTGCCTCTGAAAAACCTCTAAAAATCAGTGGTAAAAAGCTCAAAAAAAGTTGATGAGAAGGTGGGAAACATAAGGGCAAAGGCCTTAGAAGCAAGGTTTAAAGAAATGTTATCAACCCCTCTACCTTTGATGGCCTTAAACCATAAGTTTTAGCCCAAAAATACAAGTTATAAACAACTTAAAAACAGCAAGAAAAGATAGAAAACAAGTAGTGTAGAGATAGTACAAAAGCACTAGAATGTATACCTCTTGAAAAGGAATGATCCTTTGAGTTACAAACCACTAATTCACACTCTCAAGTGCCTCAAGAGCTAAGATACAAGCTCAAATCTCCTCAAAAAGGAACTCTCTAGGTTTGGTTTAGAGTGTTTAGGCAAAGGTTATATAAGTTGCAAGAGAGAGAGAGAGAGAGAATTATAAAGAGAGATTTTCCAAAATTTTGCTCTCTAAAATTTTCTAAATTCCAAATTTTTTTCTAACCTTAACAAAAAAAGAGAGGGTCATCTATATAAAGAAATATATGAGAGACCCTCAAAAATATCCTTACAAACATAGCTGGAATGGTGCATGCATCTATAGGGACAGCTGGTAGAAAATATCTAGTTTTTTGCACTAGTCGCCGGCAGGCCACATTTGTGGACGGCATGCCACACTAGTGGGTCTGCAGGTCCTGGGATGCTCAGGCCTGAAAAACCACTATTTTGGTCCAAAACAAGACACAAGGTTTGTAGGTTCAACCCTGAGGTTTCTTATTGAAGAAGTCAAGTATTTAACAAGCGGACACATTCATCATTGAGTGATCAATCAGTGGCGCCCAAGTCTTAAGGGCCATCAAAAATGGGGTATCTATAGTTGCCCCTCTTTGACAGAGCACGAAGTGATAACATGACATAAATGAATGTCAAACCCGAAGATGACCCATTTTGACAAGGTCCTAAGACTTGAGCAAACAAACAAAATGTAGATGCAGTTGGTTGAACCCGAGGGTTGCCTACGTATCTTGTTGCAAAGAATCAAACTAGCGTAGTTCAGGAGTAGGATGCAAATGAAACACAATGCAACGAAACAATGAACATGATATACAATGTAACAAAATAATCAAACCACAAGCAATGCAAAACACACACAAATACCATAAAGGAATGGAGATGCAAATCAAACTACGTTTTATATAGAAAAGAAGTGGGCACAGCCAAACGACGCCTATCACAGGTTAAGTACCTACATCCTCAATACTGGCCTCAACATAACATGGATGCTTACACATAACAGAACCATGTTTTAACGTGAAATCAGTGCGAGCACATGCAAAACTATATTTTTCGTAGAAAGAGAAAGAGTATAAGTAATTGGGTGGTATGATATAAGTGAAAGATGATCTGTTGGGGAAGGATAATGATCCTAAATGTTGAATGCAATAAGACAAAGTACAATGCAATGAATGCAATGGATATAGTAAATAAGAGGAGCAAGCCGAACCGCATCTTGCCTAGAAAAGGCATGGACACAAAACAAACCATGTCTAACACAAAAAGGTGTTGACACCCTCAATATTGGCCTTAGTGCAGCATGGGTACTTACACATGAAAGAACCATGTTTCAACGAGGGAAAGATATGAGCACATGCCAAACTAAGCTTAACATGGAAATGATGCAGGCGATAAAATGGATAATGCAGTAGATGCATGTAATAAATTCTATATGCAATGTGATAGATATAATAGATAATAAAATATGATGTGGTAGCTAGGAAGTGAAAATACCTTATAAGGGCAATTGGTGATGACTCACCTTATGTTGCTGTGGATTTTCCTCTTCTTCTTGATTGCGCTTCCAAACCATAAATACTACTTTTGTCCCTGGCTATGTTTATAACTTTCCCTATTCTCCAACAGGGTGACAAACTAGGTTAGTTCAGTATCCAGAATTGAGGCGCATACAAGCTACCTCGTCCTATGGGGCTACCATACAGATTTCAAGTCGAGGATACACCCCCGGGGTATTTAAACCAAACTTTAGTCTTGGAAATCCCGAGCCTTTGCGTTCTAGGCCTCAGCCATTCAAACTCTAGTTTCCACCGTCTCAATTGATCTCGTAGGAACTCATCACAAACACAGTCAGGTGGCTATACCAGATCGCTTGAAGTCGTTCAGGCACGACAAATACCAAAAGAATTATGCCTTGAGAGGATTTAAGGTCTCCTAGACTACAGTGAGTGCACAAAAGAAGTCGTTCAGGCACAAAACAATGCGGGTAAGGTGCACGAAACAGTGCGAGTGAGGGTGAATGAATGCACAAAATAGTGCTATGCAGGGTGAATGCACAAGACAGTGCGATACAAGGTCAATGCACAAAACAGTGCGATGCAAGGTGCACATGGCAGTGCGATAGAAGGTGAATGCACAAAATAGTGCGATGCAGGGTGCACAAAACAGTGCGATACAAAGTGAATGCACAAAACAGTGCAATACAAAACTGCACAAGACAGTGTGATATAGGGTGAATGCACAAAACAGTGCGATGCAAGTTGCAATATAAGATGAATGCATAAAACAGTGCGATACAAGGTAGAATGCACAAAACAGTGTGATGCAGGGGTGCACAAAACAGTGCGAACTCAAGGTGCACAAAGCAGTGCGATACAAGGGACAGATGTATGAATGCACAAAACAGTGCGATACAAGATGCACGGAATAATACGAGATAGGGTGCACAAAACAGTGTGATACAAAGTGGAGATGAATGAATGCACAAAATAGTGTGATGCAAGGTGCACAAAATAGTGCGACACAAAGTGAATGCACAAAACAATGTGACACAAGATGAATGCACAAAACAGTGCGATGCAAGGTGCACAAAACAGTGCAACACAAGGTGAATGCATAAAACATTGCGATGCAGTGCACAAAATAGTGCGATACGCAAGATAGCGTGATGCGCAAAATAACGCGAATGATATGCAATGCACAAGATAGCGCGATGCGCAAGATAGTGCGAATGATATGCAATATTAGAAAACAATGTATTAATATACAATGTAACGAAACAATGCAAATGATATGCAATGTATGTGAGATGATAAAACCACAAGCAGTACAAAACTACACAAATATCATAAAGGGATGGAGATGCAGAAAACCACTTAAAT
>NW_021025030.1:2195569-2237066 GCF_004153795.1 Camellia sinensis
GTTATAAAATTCTGGATAAAACCAGAATTTTTTCCTAAGTTTGGTCTATTTTTTAGGTGGGCCCCGAGTGTCGATTTACTCGGGTCAAAGTGGTAACGCGTGCTATGCCGCGTTGTGATTCACGTGGTATATTTGGTTGCTCAAAACCATTATTGGGTGAATGGAAAATTGAAGCCAAAGTGAGCTCCATGGAAATGGAGTTTTTGGTGAAAATTCCTTAAGATTTGAAAAATGGCTTGTCCCACATTGATTTGGTAGGAAACTTTGAATGGGTTTATAAGGCATGGGATTGGAACTTAGGGTAGGCCCCAAGGGGCACCCAAATTTGGTAGAGAGAGAGGTTATGGGCAAAGTGGGCTAGACCCATTGAACCCAAAATAAACACGCGCGAGCGCCGCCGCCGTCCGGCCGGGCGGGCTGGGCTGGGCTTTGGTGTGTGGTTGGATTGGGCTTGTCCGGCCAAATACCTATCTTTTTTGGCCAAAAATATTTGAATTTTATTTTCTAAAATTAAATTCTAATTTTTTGGAATTTGAATTTCGAAAATTAATTTCAAAATGGGCTCCAAAAACATTTGAATTTAATTTTATTTTTTGGTAAAATAAAATCTAGAATTCAAATTAATCCAAAAATAAACTGGTTCGATTTTTCTGTATACCCAAACAAGTCCCTTCCGTTTTTATCTGTTTGAATTTTGAACTCAACAGATTTGAATCTGTTTAATTCAAAACCAAACATGTTTCATACCTGTTCAAAACAGGTTTGTACCCGTTTAATTCAAAACTAACAGCCACAATTTTGCCTATAAATAGACTAGCCCCTCATTTGGATTCATTCACTAATTTTCGTCCATAAAATTCTACATTCATACTCTTCATTTTGCTGCATTATTTTCTTGTGAGAAAGAGTGTAAAACACTTAGTGTGTTCGTTGTGCGAATAAATTGTAGTGCTGCATTTATTCGTTGTTGATCATTTTATCCTGGGAGATAGACGTCCGCAAATCTAAAAGCACCGTGGAGAGGACGAATCTGTCTTAAGGATACAGTGTTAAACACTGGACTTGATCAAAAGTTTGTTCAAGAAATTAATCAAGTAAATTGTTAATTTGTTTTTCTGTTTTATTATTATTTATTTAAATCATATTTTAACTTTGTTTTTCTAACAAAATAAAAATATGTTTTTATTTATTTATTTTTATTTATTAGTTTGATTTTTGTAATCATACAATCTCTCTCCTTTTCTATTTTTCTTTTTGTATTCTGTTTGTAGTTTAGTACATAAACAGAATTTATTTATTTAAATGCAGTGAAGATTGTCCAACAATCTTAAGACAAAATATTTTTTGATGTCTTCATTATATTTAATTTTCTATGATTTCATAAAGTGATATTCTGGTAAGAAAATGCAAATAGTAGTAATATATTGTTTGACAAATAGTAGTAATATACTGTTTATTTTCTTTGACAACTAGTAGTAATGTACTGGTATCATTAACAATTGAAGAATATTAATTTGTGTTAGAGAAAATTATTGTGGTATTTTATTTTTCTAGTTTTAATAACTAGAAAATTAATTTGTGTTTTGGTTTTTTTTGATTTTTGTAATCATATATAATGGCTGCTGAAAGTTGTACTCCAAATCCGATCGTTACAACGACTCCGGTTCCTATCCAGAACCATGTTCAAGTTTCGATAAATCATGGAGAAAAACGGGAAAAATTTAATGGCACTGAGTTTAAGAGATGGCAACAGAAAATGTTATTCTATCTTACAACTCTAAATTTGGCCTGGTTTCTCCGTGAAGAGACTCTAATACTTAGAGAGGATGAAAGTGATCGGCAATTTGTTGCCGCTGTAGATGCTTGGAACCATTTAGATATCCTGTGCAAAAACTATATCCTCAATGGCCTTGACAACAGGCTATATAATGTTTGCAGCTCTCTGAAAACAGCAAAAGAATTATAGGATTCTTTGAAAAAAAAATACAAGATAGAGGATGTTGGCACAAAGAAATTTGTTGTCGATAAATTTCTGGACTTCGTTATGATAGACTCCCAAACGGTAATTTCTCAAGTTCAAAATTTTCAGATAATTTTGCATGATATTCATTCTGAAGGTATGTCTCTTAGAGAGTCTTTCCAAGTCGTTGCTTTAGTGGAAAAGTTACCACCAGCTTGGAAAGATTTCAAAAATTATTTGAAACATAAACGCAAGGAGATGACCATGGATGAATTGATTGCAAGATTGAGAATTGAGAAAGATAATCGAAAGGCTGAAAAGAGTAATGGGAAAAATCCCATTAAGTCTAAGGCTAATGTGGTTAAACAAGTGCACAAATCACATAATAAAAAGATGAAGTTTATTGGAGATGGTCCTAAACAAGGCAACAACAATGGCAATAAAAAGTTCAAAGGTAAATGCTATAACTGTGGCAAGACCGGACATTAAGTTTCTGATTGCCGTTGCCCTAAGAAGGATCGCGGAAGTACAAGCAAGAAGACCACCAATCAAGCCAATGTGACAAAATTAGATTACATCTCTAACGGGATAAATGACATCAACCTCTCTACTGTGGTGTCTGAGGCTAATTTAGTTGGAAATCTCAAGAAATTGTGGGTTGACACTGGGGCAACTCATCATATTTGTGCGGACAATAAGATGTTCACTACTTACAATGAGGTTGCAAATGGTGAACAACTTTTCATGGAAAATTCTTCTACTTCTACTGTGACTGGAAAATGAAAGGTGATCTTGAAGATGACATCAGGGAAAGAACTTACCGTCAACAACGTACTGCATGTACTTGACATCCGGAAGAATTTGGCTTCTGGCTCTTTGTTAAGTAAAAATGGTTTTAGGCTTGTATTTGAGTTTAATAAATTTGTATTATCAAAGAGTGGTATGTATGTTGGTAAGGGATACATGAGTGATGGTCTCTTCAAATTTAATATAATGACGGTTGTACCAAAAGTTACTATTAATAAGAATAACACATCTTTTGTTTATATTCTTGAGTTGAATTTATGGCATGGTAAATTAGGACATGTGAATTTTGATACTTTGTGTAGATTAATTGGTTTGGATTATATACCAAAGTTTGAAATTGAATCTAATCACAAATGTGAAATTTGTATAGAAGCGAAACTAACTAAGGCTTCATTAATATCGATTGAAAGAAAAACCGAACCTCTAGAATTAATTCATACAGATGTATGTGATCTTAAATTTGTTCAAACTAGTGGAGGCAAAAAGCATTTCATAACATTTATCGATGATTGCACAAGATATTGTTATGTATACTTACTTAGAAGTAAGATGAAGCCTTAGAAATGTTTAAACTCTACAAAATTGAGGTTGAAAATCAACTTGGAAAAACCATTAAAATGATTAGAAGTGATAGGGGTGGTGAATATGATGCACCATTAAATGAATTTTGTGCACAACATGGCATTATTCACCAAATTACAACCCCATATTCTCCACAGCAAAATGGAATTGGTGAAAGGAAGAATAGAATCCTAAAAGAAATGATGAATGCCATGTTACTAAGTTCAGGCTTACCACAGAACTTGTGGGGAAAGCAATACTGTCTGCTAATTATGTTCTTAACAGAATATCCCACAAGAAATCTAATAACACTCCTTATGAATTATGAAAAGGTCGACCACCTTCCTACAAATACTTAAAAGTGTGGGGGTGTTTGGCAAAAGTTGAAGTTCCTATTCCTAAAAAGACTAAGATTGGACTAAAAATAGTGGATTGTGTGTTTATTGGTTATGCTCAAAATAGTAGTGCATATCGGTTTCTGACTTATAAATCAGAAATACCTGATATAAATGTGAACACTATTATAGAGTCAAGGAATGCTGTATTTTTTGAACATGTCTTTTCTTACAAGAAAAGACAGGAATTAATTTCATAGAAAAGAACTTATGATTGTACACAAAGTCAAGAGAATAATGACAATCAAACACAAGAGACTAGTAATGGTCTTGACTAACAGGATTTAACTGATGATGAACCAAGATGAAGTAAGAGAGCGAGAACATCAAAATCCTTTGGTCCAAATTTTCTAACATACTATCACGACCCAAACCCATCCCTATGGGTTTAGCACTGTAACCGGCCAGTAATCCGTGATTACCAAAGGCCTGCTTAACAGTAAAGACAGTAATACAGAGTACAGGAGCTGGCAGAAGCCAAAACAGTAATAAAAGGTGTCCAATGAGTTGTGACAGTCTGTATGTAAAAAGACTTTTCCGAACATATTCACATTCATAAGTAAAACATATACACATACAACATATACAGACATTCAGTTCAGGGACCAAATCCCTACCATGACAGTACAGTACAAGTCTTAACATTCTATACAAAACAGAAGCAGAAAGGGGGAATCTAAAACACCCCAAAGCAGCCTTAGCTTGAGTACACTTGGAACCTCGCAGTGAGGCACATTGGCTAGCTAGACAAAAAGGGAGTTTAACCCAACGCCCCTAGCTCCGATCCGGTGTCTGAACACCTACATATAAATATAAACAATAAGTTAAAGCCCAGTGAATAACAGTTATGTAAAGAGGTTAAGAATGAATGTCCTTTCAGTCAATAAGCAGTCATATCAGTCATTTAGAAATCATAGCAGTTATATGTGGTACATCCAATAGCAAAACAGTACAGCAGGTCTTAATAGACCGAACAGTCGGTTGATGGCCATCATAACAGTAAACAGTAGTGGTTCCAAACATGGGAACCAACAGAGATCTCTGTGACAGTAGCAGTAACAGTACAGTAACAATAAATTGCTATGGATACCATGAATACAGTTTACAAATAGGACAAACATTCATTCATTAAACAATAACGTTTCAGTAAACAGAACAGTTGATCATTCGGAAAATATTCATAATTGAACATATCTTTACAACATTTTTACTCACAAAGTACTGGGAATCAATGACTTAGTCCCTATCTTAACTCGGTGTGGTTCTACATCAATATCCTCATTAAGATGCCTTAAACATGGCCTAGGAATGCCTAGGATGGAATGAGGATGCAAAGATGCACTTTAAAACACTTTTCAAAATTTTCAGAAAACAGGGGCCTCGCTCGAGCGTGGCTTTCTACGCTCGAGCGGACATGCAGACAAAAGAGCTCCACTCGAGCGTGACTTCCTTCACTCGAGCAGACTGTAAACTCATGAAAAGTACTGGATGCATGCAATTCGCGCTCGATGGTGCGCTCGACCTCCGCTCGAGCGTGAGACACAAGTCCTCACTCGAGCGTGCATTCCCTCGCTTGAGCGGACTGTAAACATATGAAAAGCACTGGATACACGCAATTTAGGCTCGAGCGTTACTTTACCCGCTCGAGCGGGATGCATGTACTCAGAGTGTACGCTCGAACGTGACGTCTTACACTTGAGCGTGGGTCCAAAATCTGGAATTTCCAGATTGAACCTCTAAGCTCAAATTCAACATTTAAAGCATCAAATTCGATTCCTTTGGGCCAATTTTCTGGAAAACACTTTAAAACTCATGATATGACATGTTTCAAAGATCAATTTGCAAAATCAAAGCCCAAAAGTGGTTCAATTAAATACAAATCCAAACAAAGCTTCATGAACATCATGTATATGTAACATGCAAGTGTTCAATTGAAATCAAAGCTTCAAATACTTGATCAAATGAGTCAATTCACTCAAAAACATGATGAATTCAAGGACCATAGCTAGAATATAGACATGCATGTGAGGATTTTCATGAAATCAACCTCAAACTCAACAATGTGTACATGCATGCATATGCTTCAAGCTTCAATTCAACAATTTAAAACCAATTCTAGACTTAGATCACTAATGGTTCATGGACCATGCAAGATACAACTAGAATTCAAGTTCAAGAAGGTGATTCTCCTACCTTAGGTCTTCAATTTCAAGTCTAGGAGCTCAAATATGCAATGAATTCCTCAAATCTTCTAAGTCTCCAAGCCAAGTTCTTGATGAGCTAAGTTTTCTCCTACTCTCTCACTCTCTCTCCCACGGCTATGGCCAAGAAGTTAGAGAATGATGCAACAAAATGATACAAATTCAAGTCTCAAGAGGTCTAATGAAGTGGCCTACTAATGTGGCAAAAAGGTAAATAATGCAACTAATGTAATTCAACAATATCAATCATTCCTAATTAACTTCTAATTAAATTTACCATAAAATCGCATAAATCCTAATCAGCACATAACACTAATCAATTTTTGATTCGGCCGCCAATAAGGCCTTCAATTTGCAGTTTAAAACATAAAACATGAACAGATCATTTAGCAGTCAAACAAATAGACTTGCATTTAAACTAATACACTTAATTAATCAGTTCCGAATTTCAGTTAGATCAGTTACTTAACATGCTTAACCACAGTTTAGCACTAATCAGTAGTATATCAGTAAACAGTGGTGAGTAGGAATGGCAACGAGGCGGGGCGGGGCGGGGCAGGGGACCACACTCCCCGTCCCCGATCCCCGATAGTGAGAAATTCCCCGTTCCCGTCCCCGATCCCCGACGGGGACCTCGTATCCCCCCCCGCCCCAGCTCCCGATCGGGGATCGAGTATCCCCGACCCTGCTAATTCCCCGACCGAATTACAGTATTTTTTTTATTTATTTTTTTCAAAAAAAAAATTTAAACATCCTATTAAGAATCTGTCCAGCAGCATTTGTCAAGCTAAAAAATTCAAATCAATGATCTGCCAATATATAAAAAATTAAATAATCTGCCAAAAATTAAAAATTCATAATCTGTCAAGCTAAAAAATTCAAATCAATAATCTGCCAATATATAAAAAATTAAATAATCTGCCAAAAATTTAAAATTCATAATCTGTCAAGCTAAAAAATCAATACATAATATGTCAACATATTCAGATAAGATAAGCTATCCAAAAAATTCAACATAATATATACAAATCAATAAATCTGTCCAGCAGCATCTTTCAAATATAGCATCTATCAAATATTCAATAAAATAGCATCCTGTAGCAACAAAATTCAGCAGCCCATACACAACTCAAACACTAAACATCCTGTAGCAACAAAATAGCACAAACAAAACATCTGTCCAACAGCCCACACACACAAGAAAATTCAACAAGTAGCAAAGAGAATAATTAATCCCAAGCACAACCCGCAAGGGATAGGTTATCCAAAAATTGAAATTAAAAATAATAAAAAAAATATTCATTACAACATAAAACCATCTTCAGAAATATCAATCAGTTGATAATCAGTACGAGTAACATGAGGAACCCGCAAAGAAGAGAAGTGACTTACAATCAGTTGATAATCTAAATTTCTCAATCAAATTCCCTAGATTTAGTTACAAATTTTATATATTACATAAAACCTTCTCTCATGATTTAAAAGAAATCAAAACGCTGAAATATAATTAAAGCACCAATCTGTTGCAACAAACACAAACACACACACACACACACACACACACACACACACACACAAGGCTACTTTGAGGTCATGTTTCTGAAGCTAACTGAAGAGAGATTATCAAGTTGTGTTGAAAATTAACTCAAGCAATTGAAAGAATTGCAATTAAAAGCAGCAATATGAAATATAAGAATGTGATAAAAATGCCATGATCACTTCATCTTTTTTTGACTAGCCACCACCTAAGCCTCAGTTTATTGGCTTTCTGAACAATTACTTTAACATTTTCCTTTAATTTTTTTTTATCATTTTTAACCCAATTAAACCCAGAAGACTTTAACAGCCAAACATAGTAGTATCATTATTAAAGTAGTTAATCTCTGGAATGTAAATTTGACCATGTATTTTAAACGAAATGTGTGTGCTATTTTGACAATCGAGAAGCGACTCCGGCAAAACATCAAACACCTTGTGGCCATGGCAGTAAAGCCAACATAACATTACTTTTCTTCACCCCCATGGCTAGTCTGCTTCTCATTTATAATTAAGGATCAAGATGAGTTTCCACTTGTTCACCAACATTCGGCTCCCAGTGTAAAAACAGTAAGAACTGTAAAATAGATCTATAAACAGATCTACAGATAAACAGATCAAGATGAGTTTCCAATGATTGATTACGATTACGAATGAGATTATAAATGATAAGTTAAAACTAAAAATAGATCTACAGATAAAATAGATCTATAAACAGATATATAGATAAAATAGATAGATAGACTAATCTTGACTAATCTATTTTATCTATATATTTGCTGTATTATAAATAAATCTATAGATAAATAGATCTATAGATAAAATAGATAGATCTATAGATAAACAGAATGAAATTCCTAGAAAGAGAGAGAGATACCTACACACAGAGAGCGACGGTGAGGGAGGTCGACGGTGAGGGAGAGAAAGCAGCTGCGGTGAGGGAGCGACGGAGGAACGGCAGAGGTGAGGCGGTAAGAGAGGATCGGTGGCGACAGAGGATCACCGGTGAGGAGAGAGGCGCGGCGGTGAGAGAAAGAGAGAGGGGGAGACCAAACCAGTGGTGGCGAGCGAGAGAGAGAGAGAGGAGCGAGCGGAGCAGAGCGCCGTGTGAGTGAGAGGTGTGTCTGAGTGTGTGTGTGTGTCTCAAACCCTAGACAAACACAAGGATATATATATATATATGCAGGGATAAAACTGTAATTTCATCTCGGGGATTAAGCGAGGCGGGGCCGGGGCCGGGCCGGGTCCGGTTCTGAAACACCTATCCCTGTCCCCGGCCCGGATATCATCGGGGATGAACTTTTGAATACCATCCCCGTCCCCACATAGGTATTTTTCGGTGAATAATCACTTAATTCGGGGTCGGGGGGTCGGGTCACCGTCGGGTCGGTTTTAGATTGCCATCCCTAGTGGCGAGGGTTGTCACACATACCTGTTAGAAAATGAACCTCAAAACTTTAAGGAAGCAATGGCAGGTCTTGAAGCACCTTTGTGGAAAAAGGCTGTTAATAATGAAATTAAATCCATTATGCAAAATCATACTTGGGAATTGGTAGATCTTCCATCTGGTTCTAAACCTCTTGGATATAAGTGGATATTCAAGAGAAAAATGAAAGCAGATGGTTCAATAGACAAGTATAAAGTAAGACTTATAGTAAAAGGTTACAGACAAAAGGAAGATCTGGACTATTTTGGCACATATTCTCCTGTGACAAGAGTAACATCCATTTGCATGCTTATTGTCATAGCAGCGTTGTATAATTTAGAAATACATCAAATGAATTTTAAGACAGCTTTCTTAAACGGTGATCTAAATAAAGAGATCTATACGGAGCAACCCGAAGGGTTTGTAGCACCGGGGCAAGAAAAGAAAGTTTGTCGGCTTGTAAAATCTCTTTATGGATTAAAATAAGCATCTAAGCAATGTCATGAAAAATTTGATCATGCTATGCTTACTAATGGGTTTAAGATAAACGAATGTGACAAGTGCGTCTATGTTAAAAACACTGACCAAGGATATGTCATAGTTTGTCTTTATGTGGATGACATGTTATCATTGGAAGCAGTCAAAACATAATCAAATCAACTAAGCAAATGCTGAATAGAAGATTTGATATGGAAGATATGGGGGCCGCAGATGTAATATTAGGAATGAAAATTACTAAATCATTTGACCGATATGCATTATCTCAATCACATTATGTTAAGAAAATTCTTGGTAAATTTATCAAGGATGATATGAATTTAGCTAAAACAACTGTAGACATCAGTCTTTATTTATCGAAAAATAAAGGTGATGAGGTGTCTCAGTTAAAATACTCTCAAATCATTGGAAGCCTAATGTACCTAATGAATTGTACTCGTCCTGATATAGCTTATGTTGTTAGTAAATTGAGTAGGTACACTAGTAACCCCGGAGAAGACCATTGGAAGGCGATCATTCAGGTTCTTAGATATCTAAGATTTACCCGTGATTATGGTTTGAACTTTGCTCGATATCCAGCAGTACTCGAAGGTTATTGTGATGCCAATTAGATATTGGATAATAAAGATTCAAAATCCACTAGTGGATATGTCTTTATTCGGGAAGACGCTATTGTTTCTTGAAAATCCACAAAACAAACATGCATTGCACGATCCACAATGAAATTTGAGTTCATTGCTTGAGACAAAGCAGGAGAAGAAGCAGAATGGCTTCGTCACTTCTTAGAAGACATTCCAATGTGGCCAAAATCTGTGCCAACTATTTGCATTCATTGTGATAGTCAATCTGTAACAGACAGGGCACATAATCATATGTATAATGCTAAGTCACGACACATTCGTCGTCAACATAATACCGTAAGGCAATTGCTCTCAAATAGAACAATCTCAATAGATTATATAAAATCTAAAGAGAATATTGTGGATCTGTTAACAAAAGGTTTGACAAAAGAGTAAGTGTATAGTTCATCGAAGGAGATGGGATTAAATTACATAAGAGTCATCATAATGGTAACCCTACTTGTATGACTAGAGATCCTAAGAACTAAGTTCAAAGGGACAACTAAGTTATGTATGGCTCGCCAAAAATCACCAAGGGATTAAAATTCCCTATCTATTCCTATGGGAGAGTGATATCTGCAACATGTGTTGTATGCAGAGGTCTAAGAATAAGCTTTGCTTTTAATGATTACTCATATCTTGATTTAGGCATAAAAATCAAGAAAAGTATAAGGAGATACTCACAATAAGAATCACTTATATGAGTGTCGAACTGGGGTCGATTCTAGGAGAATGAATAGGCTAAATTCTCTAGAAGCACTCATGAAAACCAAGAGTGTTCAAGGCCAAAATGAACACAACAGTGAGAACCACGATGTGTTAGAAGATATTTTGTATGAAATCTATTGTCTTGGCTTACACAAACGGCTGAACAATTCATGGCATCGCATCCATTGGTTAGCTAGTAAGTCCAATAGGTTATCACTAGGGAAGGGTCAAGGCCGAAAGCTACCTATCCTGATGCAAGATATTTTCAATTTATACTCTTTTGACAAATTCTGCATATTGTTGCATTTCTGTTGTCATCAAATTCCATTCATGTGGAGGATTGTTAGAAATGGTTTTGGAAAAATCTGGAAAACATAATTTTTTCTCAACTTTGGTCTAATTTTTAGGTGGGACCCATGCACCAAAGTTGACGGGTCTAAGTGGTAACGCGTTCTATGTCGCGTTGTGATTCACGTAGTATATTTGGTTATTCAAAACCATTATTGAGTGAATAGAAAATTGAAGCCAAAGTGAGCTCCATGGACATGAAATTTTTAGTGAAAATTTCTTAAGGTTTGAAAAATGGCTTGTCCCACATTGATTTGGTTGGAAACTTTGAGTGGGTTTATAAGGCATGGGATTAGAACTTGGGGTAGGCCCCAAGGGGCACCCAAGTTTTGTAGAGAGGGAATTTATGGGCAAAGTGGGTTAGACCCATTGAACCCAAAATAAACACACGCGCGCCGCCATCGCCGGTCGGGCGGGCTGGGCTTTGGTGTGTGGTTGGGTTGGGCTTGTCCGGCCCAATACCTATCTTTTTAGGCCAAAAATATTTGAATTTTATTTTCTAAAATTAAATTCTAATTTTTTGGAATTTGAATTTTGAAAATTAATTTCAAAATGGGCTCCATTTTATTTTCCCCACCCGGACAGATTCAAATTTGTTCCACCCGGATAGATTTTAAATATGTTTAAATTTCAAACCCAAACAGTTTATTTGTTGAAACAGTGCCTTGCCTATTTAATTCAAACCATACATGTTCAAACAGGTTTGAACCTATTTAATTCAAAATTAACAGCCACCACTCCATCTATATAAAGGCATCCCTTATTTGGATATTCACTCCAATTTTTCGTCCTTAAATCTACTACTACTCTCTGCATTTTACTGCATTTAATTTTCTGTGAGAAATAGTGTAAAACACTTAGTATGTTCGTTGTGCGAATAAATTGTAGTGCTGCATTTATTCGTTGTTGATCATTTTATCCTGGGAGATAGACGTCCGCAAATCTGAAAGCACCGTGGAGATGACGAATCTGTCTTAAGGACACAGTGTTAAACACTGGACTTGATCAAAAGTTTGTTCAAGAAATTAATCAGGTAAGTTGTTAATTTATTTTTCTGTTTTACTATTATTCATTTAAATCAGATTTTAATTTTGTTTTTCTAACAAAATAAAAATCTTCTTTTATTTATTTATTTTTATTTATTGGTTTGGTTTTTGTAATCAAACAGTCTCTCTCATTTTCTATTTTTCTTTTATATTCTGTTTGTAATTTAGTACACAAACAAAATTTATTTAGTTAAATAGAGTGAAGATTGTCTAACATGATGCTTTGACCTTTGGAACGATCTCTGCATTTTGCTGAATCTAATTTTCTGTGAGAAAGATTTAAATAAAAATCTGTAGTTTAGCCTTTGGAACGATCTTTGGAAGGAAATTAGTACTGTCAAAAGTATTGATCATACCAAAAGGAGATGAGCGTAGAACAGGTTCACATGGTCATATATTCAAAAAGATCTATTTGACAGCGTAACTTATGAGTCTATTATGCAGCGATTTCAGAAAAAAGAAAATTCGTCGCGGAGAATTGTAAAGTACAAATATTTACTTATTTTTGTTGAAATAATAGTGTCAATATCCCAATTTTGTTTTATCTAAAATTTGTCTAGTTTGGGTTACTTTTGTCAACGTAATTGAAAATACATGAAATTTACAATCTATCATATGAATGTTACTTTTATTTGATTGTGTAGAACTAAAAATATAATATAACGACATTAATAATGCTCTGCTAAAGGAACTCGTTGAACGAAATTGTTAAATACGCCACTTCTGTAAGCCTTATAAAGTTTGTTTCAATAAGAAGACGATGACTAACAAGATGGAATTTAAAATTTTCAATTCTTCTTTTAATGGTTAAGATTTGCTTATAGGTCGAGTGGTAATGGAGTCCAACTTATGTAAAAGCACCACTCTTGTATCCACACACATTTCTTTTTCCTTGATCGGTTTCTTGAGGGCTATGGCTGCATCTCTACTTGTTTGATTCACACTAAGCCTCCGTCTCCGTTTGAGAAGTGAGTTGATTTTTTTGATTTTTTGACTATTTTAGTCTGGATTAAAAGGCTTAGTTTGGAAAGAATTTTTGGACTTTTTGACTTTTTTTTGTGAAAGAATAATATAATGATTATGGATTGGATGTGATATTTTGTTTGTTGTAACTAAAATTACCTATTTTGTTTTTTGTAGGTAAAATAGTCCAAAAAGCTCTTGCCAAACGGAACCTAATGTATTAGATTAACACAATACATTATATGATATTTAAAATTTGAGATCCAAATTTAGTCATAGTAACATTATTAAAATTGTTAATAAAAAAAATTTATTCAAATTCTTATCTTATATTTATTTATTTATATTTATTTTTTGTTTTTCTATCCAATCTAATTAAGAAAATGGGAATAGGAAAAAAAAAAACATATTTTTATGATTATGATGCGAGTAACAGTTCCAGTATACCCACATCATTTTATATAAAAATAAATAAAATCTGTAAAATGTTTTATATAGTAAAAATTTTCATTCTGCGCGCACACAATAAAAAATAGTAAAACAATAAAAAATTGAGGCTGACTAATGCCCAACCCTTGCCAATACCATAATAGTTCAATGGCATCCAATTGTCTGATTTAATTACTCTCAAGTTAGGTTTAAACGAAAGGATTCGTTAGGAGAATAGAATTTCATTACTAGTCATAAAATTTTTGAGTTGATGTTACTCAATCGTTTAGTTTTGTAAAGAATTCTCAATGAAAAAAACAATAAAATTGGACATATTGGCCCAAATATTATTTTTTTCTTTTAACGATGTGTTTTGATAATAAATTTGAAAAGAGCAAATAAAATAAAAATAAATTAAAAAAAATAAAAAAACTTATATTTCATTCACATTTTTCTCACATTCTCTTTTCATTTTCAAATCTCTACCTAAATTCATAATTTTGGTTAGGAAATTTAAGAAGGAATTTAAAAAGAAAAAGAAAAAAGATATGTAAAATGTGAATAAAATATACCTATATTTTACTTAGTTTCACATATCTTTTTCCTTTGCCTTTTCAAATCCCTTCCTAAATCTCTCAACCAAACACAGCGTAAAACATTTTTTCTAACAATGCAAGTTTTAAAAGTGAGAATTTAATTCCTCCTTAAAAGAAATCATTTCTTTTTTTGGGTGAGTAAGAAATCATTTCTTATTCCTATCCGTGTCAAACACCTGAAATCATGAGACCATAATCACATTTAAATTTTCCCTCAAAATTACAACCATCCAAAATTTGTCAACAATATCGTTTGAGCTTTCATTTTGTGACCCATGCTAATACCACATGCATCTGCACTCTCTCTCTCTCTCTCTCTCCCCCCTTTGTGTCTTCTCTCTCTTGATTTTATCAAGGTAGATGTTAGATTAGATGGTGAACGGTGAACATCAAAGAAAAATCACCACAGTAACTTTAGTTTCTTGTAGAACAATTTTGTTGACAAATCTTATAGGCGATTGAAATTTTTTCCAAAACAATTGACCCCAATAGAATAACCAAAGTATGACAAAATTGGACTCAATTTCATGTTACAAAAAGTACATGAATGATATAACAACAAACAAAAATCCGTGCCTTCTCTCTTTCTTTATCAATATCGACCCAACAACATTTCTGGAGAAAACAGATGACTAGAAACAAACCTTTTTCCCTTTTTTTCTCTGTTGAGTAACAATTAAAACATCCAAAACAAACAACATACAGTCCTCCCTCTCTCTAATCCTTTTGCAGCATGTGCACTGCACACTCTACACATCCTAACCCTGTTTATAGTTTTGACAATGTGAACACCCTTACATCAATAATTCCCATTAAATATAAATCATAATTTAATCTTTCTTTTTTACATCAATGGCCTCCAAAGAGTCATTCTACTCTACCCTCTATCCTGCAACCCCATTAGGTACCATGGGTCTCACTGTGAGGGGTCAACCTTCTAAGTAGAAGCAGTAAGCTTATTTGGTGCATTCCTATGGCAAAACCAGGAAAATGGGCCATTGGGTGCCTCTCAAAGAAGCTCCTAGGACTATCTACTGACACGTGTAACTATATACTTTCCTTTTTCTAGATCATAGATTGTCTTCACCTGGGGCTTCCTCCACTTTGTAAAAGACCATGCACTAAAGATCAATACAATGAAGATAGCAAATAAAGCAATCAGTGTCGATGAATCATTGCTAACTACAGTGGCAATCCAGTTGGGATGTTCTGTGTTCAAGTTATCCGCACTCTGTAAGATGAATGCGCCCAATGCCCAATCGAGTGGGATATCTCCCACCTGATTAGCGAACCCAATCCTGCTTGGAAGTCAGTCCAATCAATGCAAATACATACACAATCACACAAACAGAGGAAAAAAAAAAAAGCTCATAACACACAAAACCCTAGCCTGAGATAGTGGGTGTTAAATCTTATTATTAGCTTTTTTAATACAGAGAAGCACACATCAATGAGGATATTCATGCAAGAGGGTAGTGGAAAGAGTAAGAAAAGAATACCTCTCATCATCCAAAGCAATTCCAAGACTGTCATGGAGTAAGGCCACTATATATGCTGAAGAGAAGCAATAACGCAGCAAATCATCCTCCTCAAGCGAGTCATATTTCATCCTCAACTTTGGCCAATCCTCTTCGCAGAATTGTTGACCAGCCGTCATCAGACCAGATATAAATTTCCTTGGGGCCAGCCCAAAGAACTACTCAAAGCAAGGAAAAACCAAAAGGTTAAAATATACACATCATATATATATATGACATGCTTTATGGTGGTACGAAGAAGTAACAATCTTAGGAAGTATAAAACTGGTGACTTCTTAGGTAAGACAGAACATAAAACCTTTGATGTATAGAAAAAATTTTCTGTGGTTAAAAACTTTCCCTGAAGCTTCGGTATAAATGTTGATCCTATATAGCAGTGCTGGTAGGAGCATTGTTCTGCGTCTCACATGAAAAGTATTTTCATCAGTTACTTTCAACAGGCAATGAAGGGAAACTCCCTGATTGATGCAAAACATGATATGGTGTTTCTGATAGAATCCAAATTACCTTTTCCTTTTTGCAACAGCATTAAAGCAGCAGATCTGCACTCTGAGAAGTTACCTTTGGGTAGCACAGCAGATAGGTATTTACTCTTTTCAGCCATGGAACTATGCGAAACAGTCCAAGACTTTGCATCATGTGAATATCCACTAGGAGTACAAGGATCTATTGATTTTTTTGTCTGAAGAGATTCAGTAGCTGCATTAATGGAAATACAATAAAGAATTTCTCAAGAAACATCTTATTTAATTCTTCAAGCCATGTGATTATATGCCCCGTATGAACACACAGATGAAAGAAAGATTCATATAACAAAATTTGGAAGTGAAAAAAAGTCCATTTGAAGAATCAATTTAACCACACAATTAACTACAAACAATGCGATATCAATAGAATGTCAACAGATACCCAATCAAGTCAATTATATGTAATTTTAAATATACTAATAAAAGATAAAAACAACACTATCGTCGTAATCATCTACTGACCATACCAACTTCCTAATAAATGCAATAAAAGGTAAGTCAAGTGGCTAGCATAATCCTTAAAGCTAATATACAATACATCTACTTAGCATCTGCTCAAACACCCTCTAGGCAAGAACAAAACTACATTAAACAAACCAAAATGTTTTAACAGGGTGTCTGTTTTGCCTTACATAGTATTGCCCAGCAGCATCAGTCCTTTTATAGTATGGCCCAGCAGCTCCAGCCCCCTGGACAAGATCAGGGTCACTACAAAATGTAAATCCCCTAACGATTCACGTTTTGGAACCCACATTTCGAAACATAGTACACTTCTGTTCCAAGATAGTGAATTTTGCTATCGAAAGTGATCTCAATTTTATTTTCCAATTTATATCCTTAGGAGAATAAAAGATCAAATATAATGAACTAATATCTAAAAGTTGAATTTTGGCAGAACAAAATGTAAACAAGTTGAGCCATAATGCTCATAGATTTGCGTTTTACATTATTAATTTAAAAAACAACATACTAGATTGCATTAGATGTAATTAATTGTTAATTTCTCTCATGTTTAGAAGTATTGTAAGTTCTAATTGTGTGATATATGTAAGCCTGCCTACTCTTATCGTATCACATTTTAGTACATGTGGAGTAGTACCTGTCTGGTTTCTAATACAAGAGTGGCCCACATTCTAGGAATAGCATTTTTTTTTAATAATTAAAGTAAAACCTATATTAAACCTATATTACATATTGGCCCTGTTTGGGAATAGGCAATTTTAGTTGACTATTTGGTTTTTTAAGAACATATGTGCAAAAAAGTAAAGAGAGTGATGTGATGGAGTGTTTTGTTTTATTGGCTATTTTAGCCTGGGATGGGCTATTATAGCCCATAGCCCATCCCAAATTCAGGATTTAAGACAATATTTATAGATTCACGGAAGAATATGGCAGACCTTCAGAACAGTCAAAAAAGAGGATAGCAGGCAAATGAAGAGAATGCAATTGCAAGCCATCTTTACATATTACAAGGAAATTCAATAGCAGAATATGTATTAACAACCAGATCCTCAGAGTCAAAGTGCCACAAAAAGTTCAAAGGCAGGGTAGCCTTAAATATAGCAACAAATCATTGCTCAAAACTTTGTCTAAACATTATTCCTGAACTACTGCACAACTCAAACCAGGATATAAGAAATATGCTAGGGCCTGTTCCGATGACCCTGCACATTGAATTGCACCGTTTTTTTTCTTTTTTTTGCAACTATTAAATTGTGAATGTGGCCATTGAAAACATGACATTGCATTTTAATCCTAGAAGTAATTCTACTACCACTAGCTGTGCAAACAGGTCCCATTTTCTTCAAGGGTCCCCTTTGTATATTTCACAAACTTGTTCCTTACAAAAGCAACAAAAAATAAAAATGGAGCTGTTCAATTTCCAAAAAAAATCCAAACAAACCCTTGAATCATTTTCTAATTAAAATCCCAATTTGCCGTTTGTCAGAATGTCCTAATAGACCAACTTGAAGAAATAGGGCATACTTCATCAAATCAAACTGGATCATTAATGCTGGGAAACCCCTTCAAATGATGAGGAATAACATTGTCTTGTATCACATTATACAGGTTAAAGTGGAATTACATCAAGAAATATTCACAGTAAAGAATGGACTGAAAGGTAAACAGAAGGAAGCTAGACTAAGGTGTTACCACCTACTAGAACAGAAGAATTACGTGTCTCATTCTAGGATTGACGAGAAGAGGAAAAGGAAAGCCCCAAACCACAAGACATAGTATCCTTGCGCAACTAGAATGATGAGGAAACAGACTTACATGACACTCCTTGTAGACACAAATTTTAAAACATGAAGTGTTTCAACACTTTATTTATACACTTCAACGGAGCAAGTTAATCATTTTGGGAAGTGATTGCCTACAACAATCTTATTGTAGGCTCTATGTGTGTCATTGACTGTATTTGAAATTTAAACATAAATTTGGTTTAAAATTTATGTGCCAACACTCCTCTTTTGGTAAAGTGTTTTGGAAAACTTCACCCAATTTTATTTTATTTTTTTTTTTTGGGTAAAAAAATGGATATACAGATAAGCTACTTCACATATCCTCAAGGATCATTGCCCTCGGCACCACAGACTCCACTGCACCTGCGTCGGGGGCAAAACTCCCATCATGTGCTATGGGCGCTGAAAAGTATGTTTAACCCCACCAAGCAACTATGGAGACTCGAACCCAAGCATTGAGCAAGAAAATCTAAGTACTTAACCCACTGAACCAACCACTTGGTGATAAATCTATGACTTCAAATCAGACAATCAAACACTTCTACTTTACAATAATAGACTCGAAGACATAAAACAACATATAGGGTTTTACCCAAAAAAATAAAATAAAATAAAAATAAGCGTGTAACTATATAGGGAAAGCCAACTAAGCATGAAATGTAAGTAAAGCAAAAAAGTCGAACCTATAAAACCCCCAAAACTCATTCCAAACTAGACACAACCTGTAAAAGCTCCTACTGGGAGAAAAAAAAAAAAAAAAAAATCTGGTTAGCTAACCAGCAAACCTAGAATGACCAGAATGACAAAAACAATAAGCTAAAATCTACAAAAAGAGAACAAATCAAACCATAGCCTACAAACAATATTCTATTTAAAGCAAGTCTCCACACTATACTGCAAACCAAAACAAGGCAAGATGATTTCTCCCTTAACTTGCTTCTTCTTGTCCCAGTTAGGGCTAGTCCCATTAAATCTACCTCAATCTATAGCAATTGCAGATACATAGATCTAATTAAACACTAAATTAAAAAACATGGCGACCCTTTTATTAGTTAAAATTCATTCCAATCTAGGCAACAAAGTTCTTGGTAATTAGTAAGGGGGAAGGAAGATCACCACTCATTTCATTCATTCAGTGTCTACAGTGAAGTACAGCCCACAACACATGACAGCCCACAACACATGACAGGAAAATTAGACCATAAGTATCTAGCAAAATGTCAAGTTTAACTTCGGAGATGACGTAAAAACCATTTGAGGTATTATTCTAATAAATTAGCTTAATGAACTAATTTCCAAGCAAGAAAATGGAAAACCTTCCCAAGCATATGAATCGGACAAAAGCAACATTGTGCGGAGCACATCTACTAACCAAATTTTAGGTCTATTGGACAAATGTTTTCCCACAATAAGAGACGTTCTTAAAGCTTTTATATGATTTAATAAATTACAGAACCATCAGATAAAGAAAAACATTTTGACTTACCAGATTCTGGGGCTCTTGTAACAAGCGATTCCCGTAATAGGTCAAATGCAACATTCTGCGAAATGATACAAATGATGAATTCATAAACTGCACAGAAATTAAATAACAGAGTTCCTATGCAAAGAGGAGTATTCACATAGTTTAAGTAATTTTTCTATAGTTGAAATAACAAGAACAATATGCTCCAACAAAAGATTATTTCATGAATGCATAAAATAGAAAAAAATACCAGAGGCAACTTCTAGATACAAGCAGATCCTGATATAAGCTTCACATTGGGGATTAATAAGCCCCCCCAGTATTAAGCCCTACGAAAAATTTAATCAACTTCAAGCCTTTCTATAAGTTCTGTTCTTCACACAAACCTTCTTTTAAATAATAATTTTGGCTATATTCAATTATATTTGGATGCATACATGGATTTGTACCCCATTGCTTCTCTTTTACACCATTGCTTATCCACGCAAAAAAATAAAAATAATAGTAATAATAATTGGATCAATGCCAAAGCCAAGAACGTTAAGGTTCAAGTAGATGTCACCACATTAGATTAGATTGAGATCCTTAAAGAACTCTTCTCACTAGTAGCTGAGATTAGCTATTAACCGCAAGTGAATTTAGAGCAGAACGTTTCATTCAATTTCAAACAAGAACTGGCTCAAAAAATTTAAAATAAAGAAACAAAAACAGAAACAGAAATGGGAAAACAAAAAAGAAAAAAACCCTGGAACAACTTAAATTAACTAAAAAGCAGAGACTGTCTAGTCCACATTGGATAGAGGTTTGGAGGGGGTAATTGCGCACAAATGTATACTTTGGCATTATTTGCACAAAGTGGCTGTCCTCAGGTTTGAAACCACAACTTCAAGGTTGATAGGCCAAGTTTTAACCACTTAACCAGTGGCCCCCTTAGACAACAAAAGCAATTAAGTACTACAAACTGCAAGCAAAATATTTGTAGCATCCAAACCAAACACGTCAATACGATGTAGTGGACACTGAAGATGACTACTTCAGTGAAAACTTTACCTGACCAAATTGAAGCAAACTGTGACTGTAGAGATTGTAAGAAATGTTCCCAAATTTAACCATACGAGAAAATTCAGTGGGAATCGGCTCTCTTGAAACAAAGGTTACCTGAAATAATGGTACAGATGAATCATCCACAAAAAAAATCACATAATTCCAGATTTCCAATGTTAAATACAGAATTACAGCAACTCACTTCAAAAGCAATGAAATGGGACAAATAATATTATAATATACAGAATGACATATTGTATAGTTGCTTCCCCCAAACATAACTATAGCTCTTTAATTGGTCCTTCTAGTGAAAATACAAAATAAAATTATATGCAAAAGCCAAAAGATAAACTAGGATTTTGAATGGCAGCCAAATGTGTTCAAATAATGTCCTTCCATTGAAACAACAATCTATTTCCTGGTTCCCCAACTTTCAAAATGCTAGAAAATCTACCACAAGTTCTCTCATGAATCGTTTTTTAGAAGTTTGGACTAACAACATTTTATCAAATCCAGGTCGTTCCAGGAATGTTTTAATATTATAACTGATTGTCCAAGCTAAACAATCCAGTTCAAAATAGGGAAATGGAAACCAAACCTGAGCAGAAGCCCCACCAAGTTCAATGATTCCAGTTGTTTTCAAAGGATCACCTCCTAGAGTGCCTAAGGCATAATTTGCAACAACCCAAGCGTACACTCCTTCATCAGAGCCTGGAAAAATCGAAGGACACAGTATTATGGTTCCTGATTGTGAATCAAATCATATCATAACATATGAACCGAAGTATGGTGGGAAATATTTCAAGTGGTTTCAAACTGCATTCTTATACATTGAAAAAGAACTTCTGCATGCTATCAAACAACATCCATGTCCTCCAACACTGCATTCTTATACATTGAAAAAAAGAAAGAATATGAAAGAAGATTTCATAGACTTTGCAATGGAGGATGGGAAAGAAAATCTGCAAACCCTTCAACATGGGAAGACACTTAAATCGAGTTCCTGACATAACTGGCGATGGGAAACTATTGTATGCTAAACACAGCAACTGCAGATATCTATTGGTGTAACAGTACATTGACAAAAGATTATAAGAAAACAAACTCAAAATGGTTTCTCAAACTAAACACATAAATATTATGCACTGATAGGAAGATAAAAGAACCAAAAAACAAAAAAAAACAAAAAAACAAAAAAAAAAAAAAACAAAGGTAACATAAGGACGTCATATACTTGACCCAATTCACTTTAGGACATTAAATTAAGAGAGACTTAGGCCTCGTTTGGGAAGCGACCGGTTTAGCCAAAAAGCCAAAAAGTTGTTAAAAAAGCCAAAAAGCCAACAACCCATATCAAAAAGTCAAAGATTTTCTTTTCTCTCTACTTTTTGCACATCTTTTCGTAAAAAACCAAAAAATCATCCCAAACATATTAGTTTTTTTTAACTCATATTTTAGCCAAATAGCCAAAAAGTTACTAAATTAGTATGTTCCCAAACGAGGCCTAAGGTGGTATTTGATAACCTAATTTAACACTTAAAACTGAATGTATTAAGTGAAAATCAATTAAGTCCATTTGATAATCACATATTTAAATGCCGCTTAAAATTAAGACTAAAAGTAAAGAGAATTTGAAGTGATAGGGAATCCTACTCAATTATTATGCATAAGTGTCATACACCGTTATAACCTCATCGCCGCCACTACCGCTACCACCACCACCAAAACTACTCCTACCGCTGTCACCGCCATCACAACCACCACTACTCCTACGATTGACACTGCCACCACCACTACTACTACAACCTCCATTATTGTCTTTGTTGCCATAAGAACCACCGTCATTTCACTGCCACCACCACAACACCACCATAGTTGTTATTGCCATTACAACCACTTCTCCATCACCACCTACAACAACTGCTAAAACTCTTTTAACTTCACAACCTTTGCCACTGTTGCCACCATAACCGCCACCATCATTCCACTACCACAATCACTACCATCATTACACCATCGCCGCCAACCACTATTACCTCCATTACATTACCAATCCACCATCACCACAATCATTATCTCTCTACCCCCACCACCATTGGTGCCATAGCCACCATTGCCACCTCCACCACCACCATTAAATATTGATCTTGGAAGAAATAATTTAAAAATAATAAATTTCAAATTTGATCTTGTGCATATAAACATCCTATTTTAGTTCAACACTTAAAGTTTTATCAAATAACTTTTCAGCTTAAAAAATTCAACATTCAATTTTCAATTTTCAATTTTCAATTTTATCAAACACCACCCAAAGTAAGGGTTTGCACCTTGCAAAATGAATAAGTGTGAAGCACAAGAAGTAATCTGAATCATTTGCATGAATTCAGGAACTCAAGACCTTGCTTCTTAAGACAACTGACTGAAACAAGATTAAAATTTATCGCTCAAGTTTCATCGCATGAGGTCCATCTTTAATTCCCTTGCAAGAAGAGTAATATATTTTTTATACAGTGTAAACACATTTTGGATTTTAACCCCAACCTCCTTCAAGTATTCCATTTTTAATAATCCATCCATCTCAAAATATTAGTCCTTTATTCCATTTTTCATTATCTCAAAATATTAGTCTATTTTTAAAAATAGTAAGAATTTCTTATTTTGTCTTTCTTTTAAGTTCATTAACAACATAAAAAGTGTAATTATGACAATTTATATTCCCAAAAAAATGTACAATCAAAGAACAATTTTGAAAAATTAATATTTTCAAAGTACAATAATTGTACTAACCAAAAAAAAAAAAAAAAACAGTTAAATTCCTCCAAAAGGACTATTATTTTGATTTGCTAACATATTTCCAAACAAGCATGTTGATAAGGGTACCTCTAATTAGTAACCCCTAATTAGTAACCTTTGAACTAAATGTTGCCATCATTTCGAATAACATTTAATGTTGTCATCGCATCAAATTGACCAATTTCACACAATAAGCACTAAGATCAACATGAATCAAATTGAATCGAATCAATTTGACAAGTAAACCATACCAGTGATAACAGATGCCCAATCATCACGAAACCTGAACCCAGACAACCTCAGAAACTTCCGGCACGACTCCAAAATCCGATCTTGGACACTCAATTCCAGCATCCTCAACCCCGCGGTCGCCATGAGCCGAATCTCCGTCTCTCCCCAATACTCCTTCGGCACTCTCTTCTTCCCAAACTCAACCAATTCGCCCAACGACACCCCCGCCCCCTCCGTATCCTCCGCGTACGCCGACAACCCACGGTTCACCCGCATTGACGCCAACCCATTTTCCCCAAAATCGAAATTCGCAACCCCAACCTTAACCACATACTCGAACACATGAATCCGAGTCCCAGTGCTTCCTCCATCGATTACGATCCCGAATTTTCGCTTGCCTGAGTTTCGAAAAGCGGTGGAAACAACGAATATGTAACAGAACAAAGCGAGGGTAATTGCGATGGAAGCAAAGAATTTTGTAATGTTGGTGGTGGAGTGTTTAGGATTTCGAGAGAAGAGGCTGGACCTGTGAGGCGAATTTGGGCGGAACTGAAGTTTGATCGACTCCATTTTGCTTTTGCTTTCGCTTTCGCTGTTGTTGGTTTCCTCGATGTTGGAGTTACGATCGAGTTTGCGAGCATTCAATCGTCGCATCAAAGTCTGAAGAGATAGACTGTATGTGAATCATATATGATACGATTAACTAAAACAAAGAAAGCAAGTTTTTGATTTTGTTGTGTTTTGAACAACAATTTGGATTTTTGTTTTTTGAGTTTTGTTTCTGGGGTTGATTTGATCGGAGATCGGAGAGGGGTATTCTTCGGAGGTGGTCTTGGCAGCTCCCCCTCTCTCTCTCTACTGTGTTCGTTTGTTTGTGAGGTTGGGTTGGGGACGATGATGGAGGTGAGGGACGAAGATTTTTGGTTTGGGTTATCGGTGCCGGTCCGGTCCGGTTTTGTTGGGAAGTTGACCGGTTCGTGATTGGTTTACTCGTTTTCTTTCTTTTGTGCCCGCGTGCTACGCCTACTTGGCATTTGGTTGGCGGCCGAGAATCTAGCGCTCCTGTCCGTACGGGATTGCAACTTTTTTTGGAGAAACTCTTATGATAGACATTTGACATAAAAAATAAAAAATAATAAAAAGGGTGTCACTTTTCTCATCTTGGAGGTCTCATTCATTACGGTCCGGTGGTTAACATTTACGTTCTTAATTTATATTTATAAAAATTTTATAAATTAATTTTTATTTATTTTTAGAAAAACATAAACTAAAAACGCGTTTGGTAATTAATAAAATATTTTAAAAATTTTAAAAATATAAAAAGAGTGAAAAATAGCAAGTGGCGGCGGAAGACGGTGGTAGAAAGTGGTGACGGTGGGTAGCTGGTGGTGGCAGATGGGTAGTGGTGGTGGCGGGTGGATGGGTGACGGTAGCGGGTGGTGGGTGGTAGCGAGTGGGCGGTGGGTGGTGTGGTGGTGGTAGCGGGTGGTGGGTAATGGCGGCAGGTGGGTGGGTAGGTGGTGGCGAGTGGGTGGTGGGAGCGAGTGGGTGGTGGTGGTGGTGGCGGGTGGTAGCGAGTGGTGGCGGGTGGGTGGCAGATGGCCCTGAAACAAGTTTTCAAAAGTGGTGTGGAATTAATTTTTAAAAATTGTAACCAAATACCATACTTAAATATGGGTGTGGAATCATGTTTAGAAAATTTCACCAAACACAACTATTGTTTTGTGGAAGAGAATTTCACTTCATGTACGTAGGGTGTAATTTAGGTGGGTTTGAAAATATTAAAACTGTGTTTGATTCATAAATTTGAGGAGAGATTTGGAAAGAAAAAGAAAAAAAAAAGTAGTTGAAATGCATTTCACACACCTTTTTCTTTTTTTCTTTTTTTAAATCTCTTCCCAAATTTATGAATCAAACATAGCTTAAAAGTTTGTTTAAGTTTAGTTTGAATTGTTTTCAGAATTGTCCAAGTTTATTGAAACACAAATTGTAATCTGAGGTTAATTGTCTACTTAAGACTAACCCGAGTTAAGTTTGAATTGTTTGAGTTGCTTGAATTACTTTGGTAACGAGGGGTGGTAGATGGGCAGGTAGTGGTGGGGGGTGGTGGGTGGTGGTGGCGAAAAACGGTGGTGGAAAATGGTGGCGGGTGGTGGCTAGTGTTGGGTGGTAAAAAAAAATTGAAAACTCAAAACGGAAACACATTTTTTGAATTTATATTTTTTGGCCAAATTTATAAACTGAAACTACTGATTTATAAATCAAAAATTTACCAAACGAGTTTTTATTTGAATTTTTTAAGTTTTTGTAAATATAAATAGAAAACTGAAAGCGTAAGTGTTACCAAACGGCACCTTAATGAACTCATTGTAAGTTTAATTTTTGTGGTTTAAATTATTTATTTTTTAGAATTTCGTATAAAAAAATTAAAATGATTAGATTTTGATAGTTATATGTTTGAATTACATTTATCTTTAAAATATGAATGATTATTTTTGAAATTATATTTATCGTCTATTTTTGTAAGATGAATATAATTCAAACATATAATTATTAAAATTCAATCATTTTAATTTTTTATATAAATATTCTTTTTTATGAGTACTAAGTAAGCGTTTGGGATATTCTATATAAAAGATAAAAAGTTAAAAAATTATTAAAAAAATAAAAAAGTTAACATTATTCACCAAAACCAAGGACTGAAAACAACAACACTGGTCAGAGGAAAAAAAGGCCGAAATGCCCCTTTGTTGAACAGGAAACATTTAAAAAAAAATAATTTATGTACATGTCTTGACAAGTGTCCAATGCCCACCACATAATGACAAATCAATTCGAACTAGCCATCACGTGAGTCACTGGCATAAGGGTTATAGGGATAATACGGTAATTTGCATATTTATTACAATATTATAATGCATATTTTTTTATATAAAAAGTCAAAAAGTTATCATAAATAGTCATATTTTTTTTTCCTATTTTTTAGCAAAAAATTCAAAAATATAGATCATCTCAAACAACTCCTAAAGCTTATTTTGGGATTTGCTTTTTTTTTTGTGTGTGTGTGTGTGTTTATTTTCATCTTTAGTGAACTTTTTTTTAAAAAAAATAAATTAAAAACTATGTTTCTAGATTCAACTAAAAAAAAATGAACAAAAAATTTATAATTTTTTTTAAAAAATCTAAAAAAAAAAATAATAATAATAATAATAATAATCAATCTTTCTTTTTTTTTTTTGGGCTTATTTTGGCTTTTTCATTTTTTTATTTTTTTTAAAAAAAATATATATTCTTTTTAGATTCATCTTGACAAGATAGATCGAAAAATAAAAAATTTTGAAAAAAAATCACTAAAGACAAAAAAAAAATTCGAAAAAAGGGGGTTTTTTTTTGTGTTGCCAAAAAATGCCTAAAAAATGAACGATTTGGATTATCAAGATTAGACTCACTATAGACCCACTAAGTCCAAGTACTCTCTCAAGTTAGATTATGAACATGAGATAAGTCAAGTCCTGCTTGTTTTTTCAACTATCAATATCTCAAAAATACCATCACTTTATCTCATTCAACACTGAACCACAACATTACTGTCATCAGCCCCCACTGAGAGCAATTACCTTCGATCATCGGCGACAACCTTTGACCTCGGCGACCACCTTCAACCTCCGATTACTGTCTCTAACTACTAGCAACCACCTCTAATCTCCAGCGACTTCCAGTGACATTTTTCCAAACCATTTTTCTAACAAAAACAATGTTCATCTCCATCACTACCTACTCAGATTTGGTAGCAACGACACACACATACACACACAAAGAAAGAAAGAGAAAGAAAGATTAAGATAATGGAGAGAGATTATGAGAAAAAATAAAAACTTTATCAAAAAAAGTTCACACCAATCTTCAAAATAATCAAAAACACCTTCAGTGATAAATTTATCATTGATATATTTAGTGATAATTTTCCCTGAACATTTCCTTGATAAATTTATCACTAGATGATTTATAAAAAATTACATATGCCAAATATGATCCATTCACTCACTCATACACACTTACTCACAAGACACCTCCTCTTATACACATACAGAACAAGATAAACTGATAAATTTATCACTGATGTACTCAGTAATAATTTTCACTGAACATTTCAGTGATAAATTTATCACTAGGTGATTTGTAAAAAAATTTACATATGTCAAATCTGACTAATTCACTCACCACTCACACTCACTTACTCAAAAGATACCTCATCTTACTCACATACAGAACAAGATGGATTGATAAATTTATCACTGATAAATAAATTTGCAGTAGAACTGCTTGAAAAAATGAAGAGAGAGAGAGAGAGAGATGAGATATGAGGAATGAGATTTGGAAAAAAATCTTGATCTCACCAGTGACCATGTACAGTATCAAATTAGCACCGAAGATAGTAGATCGACATTGAAAATACCTAGATCTGAAACCATCGACGAAGTTTGACATCAAAGACAATAGATCCGTGATGAAGGAAGATTGTGGAAGCAGCGATATCGAGGATAGTAGATCGATGATGTAGGATTGTGGCAGCGATGGTGATGTCGATGACAACAACAAGAGAAGAGAACAATGGTGTGAGGTAAGCTACGGCAGCGGTGAGAGAGGAGGGTGAAAACAGATGTTGGCGTCGACAGAAGAAGACGGTGGTTAAAACGAGCACTATTTGATGGCGATAGAGAAGGACGTTGGTTAAGGTGAGTAGCAACGGTTGATGGTGGACGGTGACAGTAGGTTTGGTGACGGTGGTGGTGTAAAGCTTCAAAAATGGTAGAGATAAGAGAGAGAGAGAGAGAGAGAGAGAGAGAGAGAGAGAGAGTTCTCTGCAAAATATTAGAGAGAGAAGAGAAGAGAAAATATTTAATAAGGGTAATATAGACAACTAAGTAGTTATTTGTGTATTTAAAAAGTCAACAGAACTTATGAGTAATTAATTTCATTTAATGGAACTGGCTAATAATTAATCAAAACAATTTAAATATTCCATAATTAAATTCAATCACACATTATAGTGATATCATTATAAATTAAAAGATTTTGTGTGTAATGCTGGGGCCTTTATTATATATCATTTATGAAGAAAAAAAAATTATATATTAATTTTATTTGTATGATTTTTATCATACTTATTTTTTTTTTAAAATAATAGTGATATATTTTTAAATATAATATTATACCAACATAACTTATATAATTTTAAGAAATCATATAAAAAGTCAAAAATAAAAAACAATTATATCATCAACAACAATAATATATATCATAACCATAAATGTGAATTTCAATAAATTAACAAAGATAAAGTCTAAATCCAAACAAATATACATATTTTTTAATATATTATAATTAATTAATTAATTAATAGCAGGTCGAGACCGAGTTGAAAATATAAATCTCAAACCCAACCCATCAATATATCGGGCTAAAAATATTGGCCCAACCCAAATCTATGGGCAAACCAACCTTCTGAAACCCTAAAAAAATAGGGTTAGGTTGAGCAGGCCAACAGGTCGATGCCTATCCCTATTGGAGAAGGATGTGATGCCCCCAAAATAAATGGCATCAAAGATACATTAACAAATAAATATAGGGTTCGTCTAGGGTTACATAACCCAATAATAATAATAATAATACATCAGAATTTGTAAATTATAGATAATGTTGCCCTAAATCTATAAATTACAAGTAAAGTAAAAGAAATGCGACAAGAGTTAGCAATTCCGACATCAGTTCACGTCTGTTGCAACTTCCCAAGCTCTTCCACAAAATCTTCTTTGCGAGTAAATTCTTCAGAATCTGGTATTGAAATGTAGGACAAAAGCTATAAGCTGTAAAGCCCATAAGTAATTCCCAAACCCTTACTTTCTATGAGACACCCCAAAAAAAAAAAAAAAAAGGAATATTAAAGAATATATTAACAAATAATTATAGGATTTTCTAAAGTTACAAGTATAGGAAACGTCACTAATGAGTCAATTGGTCAATAACTAAACAAGATCCCAGGAAATATTGAAGGAGTCAATATAGCCTCTGGTCAAAATCCAATCTCCGTAGATAGTAAAGTTATCTTTTTTACAGATCTTAATAAGGTATTAACACAAGATCTACATAAGCTGACGAAAGGATAAGGATAAAGATAAGTTCACAAAAATATACGTATATATAAAGATAATAATAGTTACAAGATCATATCTTAATTATAGTAAGAGTTTTAACACTTACAATTCCAAAACATGGTTACTAATTCCTAATTCTTCTAGGATAGTCATATGTCTTCAAATGCTTTTGCTTCGCTGTTGTTCGCATAAATTTCATCAACACTTGGCATGAAACGCCTTGAGTTTGGAATGTCCAATAAACGCAAACACACCCCGTCCCTTTTTTCCCAATCCAATATAGAATTACAATTATAACAAATAAGTAATGAAGCATGATATTCAAGTCAATAACAAAGGATTTCAAGGTTAGATGTTAGTAATCTACAAATCCCCCAAAGAGATTTCATCCTCCCAACCATAAGAATTGGACTCGGCTTATTCGGTATGCCTCCATCTTTTGCTGCTTTGCAGACCTTACCCCAAATGCTTACAACGGTTATATACCGCGTAGCGCCAACCGAGGACCTCAAAAGAGATGGTAAAAATAAGGGCCTTATCCATAACCTCCTGAAACCTTATCTGTCATAAATACCTAGGGTTCGAATTCAATCGGTCCATTTAAGGGTTCCGAAATATCCACTTGCGCAAAACTTAACCTTCAACTAGGGAACACGTTTCATCAATCCATACTTAAAATTAGCACATCATTATCTCATAAAATTAGTCAAGTCATCAAAACACAATACCACCCTAATTAAGTTTCCCGTTGAGTTAGGTGATTTAAGTCAAGCTTAGAACAAGTAATTGAAATAATAACTTCTACACAAGTATGAACACTTCATGGCATAAAATTAAGGTAATACAACCACAAAGATATGTAGATGTTATACTAAAGCTTGAACAAACAATAAGAAGCATATTTAATCAACTAAGAACATGAAACTATTAACAAGGACAAATTTCCAAATTCAGTCTACTTTAAAGATAACTATCAAAGTGGTTTTTAAGATTTTTCCTGAACTCAGCCTTTCCATGATTTTAGAGAATTTCATCTAGTTTCAGAATCATTGTTTGGAAATGGGATAGCTTTTCTAGATTTTAGTTATTGAAGAAATACTCCAACGCTGTATAGATTAGTCGACCGTTACGAAAATTAGTTTTTCTCTCAAACCACTCATTTATTTCTAGTAAAACCAATTTCACTTGAAAGTTAACACTTTAAGGAAGGCTTTGATGTAAAATTGAGTTCAAGAGGATTATTTTTTTTTTTCTAGAATTTTTCTAGTATTTTTGGAAGTGGACTGAAAATACTGGTCATAGAATTTTTGGACCTGTTTGGAAATAGGCAATTTTAGTTGGCTATTTGGCTTTTTATGAAAAAAAATGTGCAAAAAAGTAAAGAGAGTGATGTGATAGGGTATTTTGTTTTATTGGCTATTTTAGCTTGGAATGGGCAGACCTTCAGAACAGTCAAAAAAGAGGATAACAGGCAAATGAAAAGAATGCAATTGCAAGCCATCTTTACATATTACAAGGAAATGCAATAGCGGAATATGTATTAACAACCAGATCCTCAGAGTCAAACAAATCATTGCTCAAAACTTTGTCTAAACATTATTCCTGAACAACTACACAACTCAAACCAGGATATAAGAAATATGTTAGGGCCTGTTCCGATGACCCTGCACATTGAATTACATCATTTTTTGTGCGTTTTCTATATGAGGTTTTTTTTTTTTTTTTGAATTGTGAATGTGGCCATTGAAATAAAATGATGCCACAAACCCAAAAAAAGGAACAAAAAACTTGACATTGCATTTTATTCCTAGAAGTAATTCTATTACCATTAGCTATGCAAACAGGTCACATTTTCTTCAAGGGTCCCCTTTGTATATTTCACAAATTGGCATATTTCACCGGTCACCATGTACAGTATTAGCATATTTCTTCAAAGATATGTAGATGTTATACTAAAGCTTGAACAAACAAGAAGAAGAATATTTAATCAACTAAGAGCATGAAACTATTAACAAGAACAAATTTCCAAACTTGGTCTACTTTAAAGATAACTATCAAAGTGGTTTTTTAAGATTTTTCCTAAACTCGGACTTTCCATGATTTTAGAGAATTTCATCTAGTTTCAAAATCATTGTTTGGAAATGGAATAGCTGTTCTAGATTTTAGTCAGGGCAAACTTCACTTTGCCCCCTTGTGGTTTGGGCCATGTGCAGTTTACCCCCCTGACATTCGGATATCACCACATAACCCCCTGTGGTTGATGGACGAAAACACATAGTTAGCTTTTTTATCTAAGATAACAGAATGTGAAAGTCATGTGCTTTTATAGAGAGTGAGTCCATTTTTATGACAAAAATAGCCTTTCTATCTCTCCAAATTTACAAAAAATGCCATTCTATTTCAACCTTCTTTTTCTTCACCACCTCTGTTCTCTCTCTCTCTCTCTCTCCCTCTCTCTTCCATCCCCTCAAACCACCACCCATATCCATCACACCCAATTCCTGTAATGTATATAAATACATTACAGGAATTCATGTATATATATATATGTATGTATATATGTATGTATGTATGTATGTATGTACCTGGGAAATTGAATTGGGAGATGAAAAGGGTGATGAGTTTGGGAGAGGAGGGAGTGTCCTCTTACTCTTGATGCTTTGATAGTCCCCAAAGCTCTTACATTTATTGAAGCCCTGTTTTCAAAAATCAAAACCCAATTCCAATTTTCTTCTCTTTTGTGGCGCTGTGCAGAACCCAATTGAACTCAAGATATATACATACATATATACATACATACATACATACATACTGACAGGGTAATTTATATGTAAATTGGGCCGAGTTGGGTAATGGGCCATTCTGTGGGCCACAATAAGAAGGGCTGAGTAAAAAGGCCTTGTAATTAGTCCGGTCCAGAGGAGCCTTGCAGATAGCCGGGTCCGAAAGAGCTTGGTGGTTAGCTCGGTCACCACGGTCGGTGTGGTGACAGTTAGCCCGGTTAGACCATCTTGAACCGAGGTATTTTTGGCTTCTATTCAGGACCTTGCTGTTGAGTAGCTCGGTCCAAGTACGCTATGGATAGCACGGTCTACAGGCGAAGCCGAGGTACATGTTACATGTAAAGCACCGGGATAAATGTAACATGGGTATTGTTAGCTCGGTTACATTGTCACTTTGCCATGGCAATACTAGCTCGGTCGTTTGGGTATGCCACTGAGCTAGGACCATCTCACTTGGTTTAAGCAGTGAGGGGGGTGTTGAAGGATAAGCATTATCTTTCAGGAATGTGATTCCTAGGAGGACTCTGTATGAAGGAATAAGAGTCCTACTAGGATTGTGCCACGCGGAACCTATAAAAGCTCATAACATCACCTATGGAGAGGTAACATAACTTTGATTGCCGAATACACAGACCTTTTGTCTATTTGTCTGTTTTGCTGATTTAGGCATCGGAGAGGTATCCGACACACACCCGCCGGCTAGCTCACGTTTGTGTTTTCAGGGAGTAAAGCGACGACGTTTGGAGGAGCGCGGACTTGGTCAATAGGATTATACGAGAAGAATATTTCTTGCTCATACAATTGGCGCCGTCTGTGGAAATCACAGAAAGAACAAAACCTCTTGATCAAAGTTTTCCTCGCTAGATTAGACGCAATGGCGCACAATGAAGATTTGCCGCAGTCCGCCATTGACGGGAAAACCCCAGAGGGAGGTGGGAAGCGCGAAGGTTTGCCTTTCATCCTTCCCATGGCAGATTTAGAGCCCCATCGACAGAACCCCCGGAGGGATGCAAGGGGGAGGCGGGGTAACAACCCCCGTCGCTCATCAAGTCCTGATAAGCAGAGACAGAGGATTGACCCTTAAGTTTTGGAGGATCGGGTAAAGGAGCAGGACGAGTTAATCAGGAAGATGGCGGCAGACATGGAATTGATGAAGCGCCAGATAAAAGAGAAAAGAGTGGCGACAGGAGAGGGGCACAAAAGCAACACGCCCCCTCGCCACTCAGAAGATCGTGGTAGGCATACCATGCCATCGCAAGCAGAGAGTAGGAGCCTCAGGACATGCGACACTCAATCAAGTACTTCTAGAACTCGTTACTCCAGGTCTGAGAAAACGAGATCATTGAGGTCTTACACTGAGGGAAGCACCTATCGGCCCTCACATATGCACCAGACATCATCCAAGAAAACGGAGTTGCCTAGATTGTCCGACTTACGGACTGTGCTAGAAGAAAGGGCGCGCCGGAAGGAGGATGCCAAGGCACACAACCTGCACAGAGTTTCAGCCCTTCAGCGGTTAGCTCCTCGGACGCATGGAAGCGTCGAGGTAGGAAAGCCAATACCTCACCTTGCCTATGAACCAACAGATAAAGCATTGGCAAGGCTACATAGCTCGCCGTTCGTTCCGGCGATTGAGAACGCACCATTACCTTCAGGCTTCATCCAGCCTAAGTTTACGACGTACGAGGGAAAGACGGACCCTTACATGCACCTAAGCCACTTTTGCCAGGTCATGGCAGTATACCGGCGGAATGATGCTTTGATGTGCATCCTATTCCCATCCAGCCTTGGCGACCTAGGTTTAACCTGGTTCGAAAGGCTACCAGAAGGCAGCATAGCCTCCTGGGCGCAATTAGCGGAGGCGTTCGTGACAAGGTTCGGAACGAACACCAAGACGCCAGTAGAGATTGATCAGCTACTCTCCATTGACATGAGCGACAAGAAGACGTTGAGATCCTACAACAGTCGTTATTGGGAGACCTACAACCAGATAGGAGATTGCCCTACAAATCTCGCCATCGCACAGTACAAAAGAGGTCTTCCAGTCGGAAACAGGTTGAGGGACTCAATCACCACGACGCCACCCCTCACAATGGAAGCCTTAATGGAGAGGGTACACCAGCACATTCGGGTGGAGGAGGATAGCGCCCGTGCTAAAACAAAGTCTGGTACAACCGCAATTCCAGATAAAAAGACTTCGGCAAAAGTCAACACGGTAGAACATCCAAGCAAGAACGGGCAAGGCAGGTGAGACAACAGAGAGGACCAAGATAAAAGATGGTTGAGAGTCCGCACTGCCATTACCACGGTATTCAAGAAACCAATCTACCGAATTCTTAGTGAGATACATGATGAACCTTTCATCAGATGGCCAGCTAAGCTGGGAGAAGTGCAAAAGGACTACAACGAAAGATCCCGATGCACCTTCCATAAGGAAAAGGGGCACCGCACTGAAAATTGCACGCTGCTGAGACAGCATCTGGAGGAGTTAGTGGCAGCTGGTCACCTGGACTGGTACATAGAAGGAGGGACGCAGCCAGCCCCCCAAAACCACGATCACCCAGACGGTACGCCGATCGACGCCCCACCTCAAAGCGTGATAAACGTAATACATGGGGTATTCGAACCTGAGCGAGTATGTGAGCTCAGGGGAATGATAAAGAAGGCTGAGCACTTAAGGGAGGTATTAAGTGCGCAGCCCACCATTAAAAATGGGAGAACAGAGGCCACGAACGTTATGTCTTTTTCAGACAAAGACTTGGCAAGGATATATTGCCCTCACAATGATGCACTGGTCGTCACTCTTCGCGTCAAGGATTATGATGTCAAGAGAATTTTGATTGACCAAGGGAGCTCATGTGAGATAATATATTATGAAACCTTCAAACAGTTGAAACTGGAAGACAAGGACTTGGCACCTGCCGTATCTCCCCTAATCGGATTCAACTCAATGCCAGAGTGGCCCGTTGGCAAGATCATCCTCCCAGTCAGAGCAGGAAGCATGACAAAACAAGTGGCATTCTGGGTATTGAAAGTCCCTTCCACTTACAACATAATCTTGGGGAGGACATGGCTGCATGCCATGCGATCAGTAGCGTCAACCTACCATCAAGTAATGCGGTTCCCCAACGAAGCCGGAGTAATTGAAGAGGTCTTTGGAGACCAAATTATGTCAAAGCAGTGCTTCGTCACAGTAAATGGCAACCGAGCTGCCAAAGGGTTTGTTCAGATGGTAGAAGAACCTGAGAGCAATGAATTGTTTGTGGATGTTGGCAAAGCCGCTGAACAGAAGGCAGTGGATGACTTGGTACAGGTAAGAATAGATGAAAAGGACCCGGAAAAGTTCTTTTTGCTTGGCTCATCTATGTCCAGCACCGAGAGAATAGAGGTCATAGAATTCTTGACCTCTAACATCGAAGTGTTTGCCTGGACGCCGTATGACATGCCTGGCATTGACCCAAACTTCATTTATCACCAATTGAATGTCCACCCAACTACAAGACCAATCATACAGCGCACTCGCAGATCAGCACTCCACCACGCCGAGATAGTGGCGGAAGAAGTGGGAAACCTTCTAGAGGCAGGAGCTATCAGAGAGGTGCACTACCCCAGATGGATCTCCAATACAGTAGTGGTGCCAAAGAAGAATGGAAAATGGCGTGTCTGTGTGGACTACAAAACAGTCAACAAGGGATGTCCAAAGGACAGCTTTCCTCTACCACAGATAGACCAACTGGTAGATCTGACGGCAGGACACAACCGTCTTAGCTTTCTTGATGCGTATAGAGGTGTACGGGGAGCAAATATTCAGGCAAGCCCGTACTCCCTTCTTCCAACCTCCGCTTCTATCCGATCACCTGCATACACAAAGGCGGTGAGCTATCCGGCGGTGTGTGGCCGGAAAACCCCTCCGACGATCAAGTTAGAACACACACCAGGGGATAGATAGAGAGAAGGGAGAGAATTGTGTTTAAGTGTTTCTCTTACCAAATGTTCATCTGCCTCCGTATGGGGGGCGCAGATGTGCTTATATACCTTCTGCGCCCCAAATCTACTCCCAGTAACCTCTCAACACGTGGCACTGCTATCCCATCTGTCAGTATAAACCTTGCTGAGCACCACCTAACCCAACTGCCTGCCCATTCTCCTGGGAGCTCGACAGCCGGGCAGTACCATCTCAGCCATCATCAGCCATGCTGCGTTTCATGCCCAAGTATTCCAACAGCTAAGCTCAGATGAGGACCGGACTCGGCGGCATCTCGGCAAAGTCGAGCTCGGGACAACTCACGCTTGTCTGCAGTTGACCTACCTGCCGAGCAAACAGGTACCTCGGTCCAACCTTGCCTTTCCTGGCGCTGGACTTTTCACCTGACCGGCTTCGTAACCACGGATCCTTGCAGCTCAGTCAATCCACGCGTTGCCTTAACCGAGCAGCCTCCTTCAAGGCCGGGCCACACAACTTGGCCCAACACCTGTTCGCCCCAAATCTGTCTGGCACAACTCTGTCCGGCCCAATTCCATATCATTAATCTCCCTCTCAATTGCCCCTTAATTCCGTCTGCTGAAGCGTGACTAGGATTACCTATCCTGACCGGGGTAATTCTTCCTCGGTCCTTAGTATGCAAAATGGCGACCGAGCTAGTTGACATTCCTGTCTTCAAAACTTGCCCGGTTCAACTCCTTGGTTGACATTCCTGTCTCCAAAAATTGCCCGGTTGACCCCTCGACTCTTCATCCTGTCTCTTCAGTTTTGATGTTGCCATAAATGGGGACACGTGTCAATCCTCTACTGGTCCTCGAGCAGCCAACCCAGCCGTCCCCTCAATTTTGAATTTAGGCGGCCTCACCACCCCTATAAACATGCATCTTCCTTCTTCATTCTTCCTTTGATTCTTACTGACTCTCTGGCATTCCAAGCACTTCGAAGCTGCTGTGCCCTCGCCAAGCTTCCATTCTCGTTCTTGCTCTGTGTTTGTGTTGGAAGGAACTGCATTTGCACCAAATCTTGGTAAGTCTCTTTGAGCTTTTGCTATTACATTTGTTATTCTACACTTTAGGGCACCTATTCCTTAGGTTTTAGGATTTAGGCATACAAAATCGTCCCAAACCCCTTACTGTTCATGGTGTTCTTCATTTTCCTTGATGAACTTTGAAGATCTGGGGACGACCGGGCTCCAGGTCCTCCTTAGATCCAAAAAACCGCTTAGACCGAGCAAAGAACCTGTTCGCCCCAACCTTAGTAAAAACCGGGATAGCCAAAGGACTTGGTCGCTCGACCGGGCTAACATCTGGTCCGCTTGGGCAACCGAGCTCCTTGGTTAGCCTTTACGACCGAGGTGGTTTGGCACTCTTCATGACCGAGCTAAAGTCAAGCTCGATTTGCGCGACCGCGCTTCCTCTTACACTTGTCATCCTTTTCCTGCAGAGTCCAAGTGGACCACTGACCATTACCGAGGTTAACAAAGACCGGTCAGCCTCCAATCACCACTATGCCAAACCTCCTAAGCCGAGCTAACTTAGGCCGGCCGTACATGGGGAAATTTCGGTTCCTGGTAGATACTCCGGCTGCTCTGGCCGCGTTCAGGGAGGAGTACGGCATCCCGGCCGACGTCCACCTTGAGCTTGCAGAAATTGAGACAACGCCTTGGGGCAGAGAGCAGTGCCCCTATACTGTGCTGTCAATCATCGAAGGAGGCCTTCGTTTCCCCCTTAACCCATTGATTACAGAGTTCCTGTGCCGCACCGGGCTAGCACCCACTCAAGTGTCCACCAACACATACCGAATAATAAACGGCGTGCACGAGCTTAACAACCGGCTAGGCACTAACTTAGGTTTAGTTGAGATACTGCGGCAGTACACCCTGGGGCACACCGGCGACGGCCTCGCTTATTACCTTAAGATTAGGCCGGGCAAAGAAAAAATCGTGACCGGAACACCAGACAAGGACTTGCACGATGACGATTTCTTCTGGGTAACCGGCAATTATGAAACAGCTGAGGTACCGTTCTGGTTCATAAGCAAGAACTTCGGTTCCACATGTAAACCGTGCTGTCTTGTTCGGTCAATTCACTTTATTATTCTGCACTTAACCATTCTTCCTGTTTCTCCTGCAGCTATTCAAGCCTTGCAAGCCAACTACCAATTCCCCAACGTTGAAGCCATCCGCACCGTGCTCCGTTACAACCACCGGGATTGCAACGAGTTGCTCGGCTACACGCCAACCTACAGATACTCGGCACCACGCCGGAGTAAAGTTACAGACTTTCTCCGTGCTCCATCACCTCCTCCAGATCCAACTTTGCCAGACGTTCCACTAATCCGGTTGACAGAAGAGCAAGAGATGGCTAAACGAAGCCGAATCAAAAACTTGCTCACCACAACGTCTGCCGAGATACCGAGCGTCGTCATTCGCTCGCCAACCGCCAGTCAGTCAAGCGGCGCCGTGGTCGCCCTAGCTTCTCCAGCTGCCGGGCAGTCAAGCCAAGAAACACGCCGGGCTGGCAAAAGACCTCGCGCGGACCCGTCTGCCGAGCTGATTGCCGAGCTAACCACTGAGCAACCTACCATCACAGCTGACCCAACACTAATCTGGCGTCCGCCACTCAAGCACCGGGGTAAAGACATCCCGGCGACAGCTTCGATCAAGGGCGACAAAGAGCACTTGCTCGCCTACGATCTTTCCAAGGCCCTTCTCCTACCGAGCGACGTGGTCGGCAGCGACCACGTCCCTGACACCCGGTTGGTGAAGTCGTCTGTCAAGTCCATGGCCAAGGTAAGCTTCAATCTGCCTCTGAAATTTTCACAAGTGTTTGCACGGCTTCTTCCCTAATCAAGTTTCCTTTTTGCAGGCCATCCAAAAACAACACTTAGTCATGGAGCGCATCCACCGACTTCGGCAAAAGGCAGCCGATACTGCCAGCCAAGTCCAAAGCCTCTAAACCGAGCTTGGCCGAGCAAAGTCCTCGCTTGAAATCGCCAACACCGACAACAACCGGTTGCTCGGCCAACTCGACGAAGCCGAGAAAAAGAGGGACGAGCTCCAGGCCGAGCTGGACGCGCTCAAGAAGTCTAGGGAGAAGGATTGTGAAGACGCCAATAATGCCGGCTTCAAAGAGGCGGAAGACAACTATAAAAAACAAGTCTTCGCCACCCAGGACATATATTTCAAAGCTGACAGCTCGGTCAAGGTCCTGACACTGACGTGTTTGCCTCTCCACCGGCTGTCTTCTTACCGACCTACCTCATTCCATACGCCAATGACATTTTCAGCGCGCTACAGGCTGAGGCCGAGGAAGGACTCGAAGAAGCCGAAGCTGACGCTGCGGGAGATGACCAAACCGAGCAGGGGCAGCCCGGCCAAACTGGAACCGGTGTCCAGGACCAGACAGCAACGGTCAACCTGGAAGCTGATGAGGAATTCCCAGACCTCTCCCCCTTAGCTTAGTTTTCTTTTTTCTTTGTCTGCAAATGTAACCGGGCTAAGTTCCCCACCTTTTGTATTAACTGTTTATCAATGAAAAGCTTTAATTTCATCAAGTGTTTGCACGGTTTTCTCCAACTCTATCTTCAGCAAAACATCTCGGTTTGAACCACCTGGCCTGACCAGAATTCACATCACGGTATAAGTAGCAGAATTGAATTTCTTCAATCGGAATAACCATCTCGGTTGGAACAACAAAGTTGAACAAATCACCAAGTCTCTCAACTGGAATAAACCATCTCGGTTGAGAATACCTAAGCTGAACAAAACATAAACTTTGCCAACCGCAGTAAACATCTCGGTTGGGAATCCTAAGTTGAACAGGTCATCAACTCTTCCAACCGGAGTGAATCATCTCGGTTGGGAATCCTAAGTTGAACAAGTCATCAACTCTTCCAACCGGAGTGAATCATCTCGGTTGGGAATCCTAAGTTGAACAAGTTATCAACTCTTCCAACCGGAGTGAATCATCTCGGTTGGGAACCCTAAGTTGAACAAGTTATCAACTCTTCCAACCGGAGTGAATCATCTCGGTTGGGAATCCTAAGTTGAACAAGTCATCAACTCTTCCAACCGGAGTTGAACAAGTCATCAACTCTTCCAACCGGAGTGAATCATCTCGGTTGGGAATCCTAAGTTGAACAAGTCATCAACTCTTCCAACCGGAGTAAATCATCTCGATTGGGAATTCAAAACAGAGCAATAATCAAAATGCCAAAGCAAAGAGGACACTTCTATATATTGACAAAAAGAATTACATTATGAAGTGTAAGCCAAAAAATTCCTTTGCATAAAAAGAAAGCTAAAACTAGAAATAATACAGTTTGAGGTTGGCCGCATTCCATGGCCGGGGTATTCCTCTACCATCCAGATCCTCCAAGTGGTATGCCCCCTAGCCCGCCAAACCGGTTATCTTGTAGGGTCCTTCCCAATTTGCCCCTAGTTTGCCTTCACCTGGCACCAGGGTGTTGCCCATAACTTTCCTCAAAACCCAATCACCTACTTTGAACGGTCTGGGGTGCATCGTCTTGTTATACAGTAACTGACTTCCTCCGCGCTCCTTCGCCACCTCCAGACCCTACGCTTCCTGACGTCCCCTTAATCCGGTTAACAGACGAACAAGAAATGGCCAAAAGAAGC